>ML831484.1:0-37725 GCA_009831015.1 Picea engelmannii | reverse complement strand
TCTTATATAAATAAAGTTGAATCCCCATTGAGGAAACACACTCATCATTGTCTCATCTCATGATTTCAGAAGTTGTGGTCTAAAATTATGAGAATTACAACACCCTCTTGTGTGCTAGGTTTGGTGATGGTGTGGGAGGTCTTTTTCTTGAAGAATATATCAAAGGATTGGTTTGGTTTTCTTCCCTTGTGTATAAGGGTTTCCCAAGATACTTCTTCTGTTCTTGTGCATGGTTATTATTCTTGTGATCTTGGCTTGTTGCAGTAGTTATGGTTCAAGTTAAAAGATAAACATAAAATTAAATTAAATGCATGGGCCATAGCTCATTGAAAACTCAACAAATTTCAACTAAATGTCGAAGAAAATGCTCTAAGGAGTAAAATTTCGAAGGAGGAAAAATCTTAGAAGAGATAGCAGGGGAGAATACTTCAATAGGGAGGATCCCTTTAATATTTTGTAAATTAATGAGCAAGATCCATTCAGGAGGAAGCAGGATCGTTCCATACCATCAAATCTGGGAGAGTTGCATGGAGGTTAGCCATGGAGCCCTTCGCAAATTCAGATGTTTAGAAGTGTTTAAAGAGTGGGGATCACCAAAATCCCAAAGCCGTAGATAAATCCTAGTCATTGGTTGCAAAGAGGATACGTGGCAGTAGATTAGAAAGTATGAGAGGTAGAGATTCATAAGAAAAAGGTATTGGAACGCTCATAACTCCCAAAGGCCAAAGTCCCGAAGCAGATCACAACAATTGGTTGTTGGAGAGACGAGAACCATATATCTCATTGGATAAGTTCGTCAGTTCAAGTTTCGGGAAAAAAGGTTGCAGTTGTTGCCGAAACAACCGAAGCCAGAAGTTGTGAATCACTTTAGGAGGTTTAGCCTTGGATCATAGCCCAAGTTCGCATGTGGAGAGGGGCTAGCAGAAGGATCTAGCGCCCATTAGTTTTAAAATTTTAAAGCGCGCTAAGAAAAGGGCCTACGAGTTCCATATGACCTGTGCCTGAGGTGATAAAGGTCCTATGTTAAATAAATTTTGGGGCTAGCAGGGTCCTGAGGAGATAATTTGGCTCAAATTTGTGAAGATCCTTGACCGGGAGGTCGCACAACCCCTAGGACAGAAGGGGGGATGCATCAAGTGGTATCAGAGCCTCAAATTGTGCTTTACGTAGAAGGAGGGGATAGTCTGATAACGTCCAGTGGTATTAGATACATCAAGTGGTATATGTGTAAAGGAGAAATCTCAACACCATGCCTCCTAGAAGACGTGCATAGGCACTTGTATAAAATCGAGCTATGGAAAGGGATATGAGAGAACTTCGCACAAGGTTGGATTCTATGGAGACAACACAAACGAGAGAACCTAATGAAAGATATGTTAGTGATGTAGAGAGCGAAGAAATGGAATTTGAAGGAGCTTCAGGGGAAGATGTTGTAGAAGAATGCTTGTTGAAAGCTGTCGTCAAATTGAGAGCTAGAGAAAAGATAGAAATCCCATTGTACGAAGGAAAATTAGATGTGGAATAATTTCTTGATTGGATATGAGCAATGGACAAGTACTTTGAATATGAATATGTCGATGAGGAGAATAAGGTGAAGCATGTTGTCACTAGATTGAAAGGACATGCAACAGTGTGGTGGGATGAACTGCAGGCTAACAAAAGATGCAAAGGAAAAAAAATATCAAGAATTGGGACAAAATGGTAGCCAAGCTGAAGGATAAATTCATACCCAAGTACTAACAGATAAATCTTCTCAAGAAGTTGCATAACCTGAGACATAAGGGAATGACAGTGAAAGAGTACACATAGGAGTTTTAAAATCTAAACATCAAGGCTGGACAGAGAGAAAACGATGATGAAAAGGTTGCTAGGTATATAAATGGCCTGAGATATGAAATCGAGGATGAAATCAGCATGATGATAGTGAGGACAGTGGAGGATTCTTATCAGATTGCACTGAAGGCAGAGTAGAAGTTGGCCAGAAAATAGAGCTAGCGAAGCAAAGGAAGGATTATAAACAAAGGTAAGGTAATTGTCCATGATAATTCATAGAATCCCAAGGTTGAGACTGAAAAACCACACAGTCTCTTAGAAAGAGGAGGAAGTTCCTGAGGGATATAGTATGGTGGAAGGAATTCTTTTCCTCAAGGAGGAGAAAGAGGCAGAGGAGGAGAAGTGAAGTGTTATGCATGTGGAAAGATAGGACACATGTCTTGGGAATGCCCCAAGAGAAATAAAGAAGGAGGAGGTGAAGCTCACATTTCGGAAGCACATAAGCAGAATGTTGAAGCAGAAGGTGCAGAAGATGGGAAATATTTGATGATGAAGAAGGTTCTCTTGAAGCCAAAGCCAGAGGTTGAAAAAAAAATGCAGAGGAACAATTTGTTCAGAACTTATTGCAAGACTAAAGATAGGGTATGTAAGGTGATAATTGACAATGGGAGCATTGATAACTTAGTATCCATAGAGATGGTGGAGAAATTGGAGCTGGATATAACTGCACATCCGAGTCCATATAGAGTCTCATGGTTGTAGAAAGGACACTAGGTAATGGTAACTAAACAATGCCTATTTGAATTTAATATAGGAGGATATAAAGATGAGATTTTGTGTGATGTGATTCCCATGGATGTATTTCATGTATTGTTGGAGATACCATGGAAGTTTGACAGAAATGTCATTCATGATGGGAGAAAAAATACTTTTACTTTGGATAAGAATGGTAGGATACACATGTTACTTCCAATAGAGAAAAATAAAGTAAAGGAAGAAGCCAACATAAGTATACTTCTCATGAGTGGGAAGGAAATCCTGAGTGAAGTCAAGAAGGAATAGGAGATGCAGTTTGTTGTGGTGAGGAAGCCAGAGTCATCCTTACAAGTACTTCTATGGATTATCTTCATGAAGAAATTCAGGAACTGTTGGATAGTTTTGCTGACATATTAGTGGATGAGTTACCTATCTCATTGCCACCCATCAGGAGTATCAACCATCACATTGATCTAATAACAAGAGAAAGTCTTCCGAACAAAGAAGCGTACAGATTGACACCTCAAGAAAATGAGTAGGTAAAGAGACACGTCTAGGATTTGATGGACAAGGATTTGGTCAGAGAAAGCTTGAGTCCATGCACAATACCAACTGTGTTGAGTCCGAAAAAAGGATGGAGGATGGAGAATGTGTATAGACTCAAGATCCATAAACAAGATCACCATCATGTACATATTTCCTTTGCCAATATAAGTTTACACATGGCATTTTTAGAAAATTTCATATTAAATGTTTTTAGTTTTATTTTTTGTATTTGGATTTATGTCTCATCAATAACCTCTTTGACCAATAAAAAATTAGGATGAATGAAATTTGAAATTTCTGAAATTTATTTTTAATTTTTTTAAATCAATTTAATAAATTGTTTTAATGAATCATTATGCAAAATTGCCACTTAGATTTCTCTCATGCTTTGAATTTGACATAAATTATTTTTTCTATTCATTGCTGCATTAGAAGGTTGTTAGAATGATTAGCTATTTGCTATAGATTATTCTCATCAATTAGTATTTGTTCTTTCTCTCTCTTGCTTAATATCTTTGTTGGTTTGGGTATCAAAATGTTACTTTCAACTGTGTTTGGAGGCTATCTTTGGCTTGTTGTTTCTAATTCCAGGTTTATACAAATATATTTAGTGAACTATTTTCATATTATTAATTTGCATTTCCTCGAATTAGTTATATGCTATCCTAGTTTTGTTCAAATAGGTTATATGGGAAATGGGACTATAGCCTACATTTTCATCAATAGACAATTGTTATCTAGTTGTTAGTTACCCTAGAGTTAATGCAATATTTAGCACAATGAACTAATTCATTCTTACTAGTTTCATTTATTTGTGTTGTCTTATATTTGCATTTTCTACTTTATTTAGTTTAGATATCAACATTTTCATTAGAATATTAGTTAGCTACATTTCAATTTATTTCATTTCAAAACCCTAAATAGTGGACCAGGCCACAACCAGGAAAACCATCAATAGTAATGGATTCCAAGCCAAAGCCCAGATGGGTTTTTTTATAGCTACATCAAATGAGAGAGTCTAATTTAGTCTCTCTTCTAGAGATAACCCTTTCCATTCATGTTCATGTTGGTCATTTCACCCTATCAACACATACTTACCTATTAATGTATGCAAATACACTTTTTTCTTTCTTTTGTTGAGAATCATATTTAATCACAATATGAATTGGTCGATCCGACTTTGAATTTTTGGAGTTAATCAAAACCTTACCATTTCTATTAGAAAGTAGAAAAAACACACTTAAATGAATAAAAATTATTCAAAGCATCATAAAAACATATCATTCTAACTACTCATTTTAGTACTACTTTTCTCTCAAATGAACTAAGGCACCATGTTCATCCATGTTTTTAAAATTTTGGAAAGCATGAAAAATTTAGATGAAGCAAGATATCAAAAGTATATTCCAAATCTTAACATTATAGCAAGCTTCACACTTCTAATGTTTCCCTAGCAAAACATAAAAAACTTCAATTGGAGGAACTCTGAAAAAATCATCTTTCCAAATGTGCAAAGTTTTGATACACCTTGTTATAACCCTAAAATGCCCTGCTCATGCACACATGGCATCGGCCCTCTTACTTGCATATTTTTCCAAAGCACTGCTGAGAAGCTCTTCTTAAAAAACCATTTTTTAGAAGATGTACGCACCTTGCACCATTAAAACCCGCGTACATACACTTGTTTCACCACTACAACTCGCGTACATATGCATGATGCACTGTTATATCCCGTGTATTGTTGCAAAAGTTGCAAGGAATTCGTTGAAATTTACTGGCTATTGGAAGTTTCCCAACTAATCTACCTTCTATAGCCCATCACCTAATCGAATAACCATACTTTTGCCATATAAAAGGAGGTGTTGGGGTCTCATTTCACATCTAAGAATAAGAACAATGAAACTCTGCCCAATTTCACTTCCCCTCCTTGCCCAATATTTTGTTTCCTTTTTTGATATATTTCTGATCCGGATTTTATGAGCAGAAAGAAATGAATACATATTATTAATCAGGTGCTTAACACAAAATAACAGAGATACAGTAAAACCAGTTTTCTATTCAATAAGGAAATAAGTTGAAACTGTAAAATGCAGTGGAAACAAGCTTGTTGGAATGGTAGTGGCTTATATATGAGAAGATATGTGACGACTACACTCATTCACAAGAAGATGATTACAATGAGGCTTTGAAGGCCCTTTTACAATAAACAAGAATGCCCAAAACCCTAGACATCCAAAAACCTAACCCTAGGAGATGAAGCGCCAAAAGTCATGTGGGCCCCATTTGGGTAAGTTAGTACATCAAATTCCTGGGGTCGTTAATTTTTCATACAATCTTCATTTTAGGCGTATGATAGCTCGATCTCGAAAAACCTTCATTTAGGCCCTCAAAATGGCCCCCAAAGTTAAAACTGCTAAAAATAGTAAATTGCCAAAATTGTCAGAGAACTATTTTGAGCCAACTGGAAGAGGTGGGTGGCCACCGATATCCACCTGGATCAATCCTCCCTCCTTAGGAAGCAATGGTCTCCATTGCATTGATTTCCCCCACCAGATGATGAAATTTCTACTGAATTTAGCCCTAGGTGAGGCACTTGCCTTGGCGCAGGAGTTGCCCTACTTTGACGACTCGATAAAGCTGGATCCTTTGCTGTCGAGTGCCCTTGATCTGTGTGTCCACGATCTGATCATTGGATTCCTATTTTAAGCAGTAGGGGTTGAGCTATGTTGGTGTCAGGAGCTCTGCTATGTCTGAGGTGTCCAATAATGGTGGGAAATAAGGGCGAAGGAGATCCACGTTGAACACTGGGTGTAGGCCAAGGAAAGGAGGAATGTTGAGCTCAAAAGAATTATCCCCCATGACCTCGGTGATGGTGTACGACCCATAACGGAGTGGGAAAATATTCCTATGGGGTCCTGTAAGGCGTTATTTCTACAAGTGCAACCAAACTTTTTCTCCCACTTGAAACTTGTGTGGCACCCGATGTTGATCATGGCACTGCTTGTAATTGTCATTGGACTTCTGTAGGATATCTTGAACCTACTGGAAGATGTGCTAGATCCGCTCAATGAATCGGATGGCTTTTTCAGCTTCAGTTATAGAAGGAGATGAGTCAGTTGAGGTGACCTCAAGGGGAAGTGAAACATCTATGGGACCCAATGGTTGGAATCCCAATCCCACCTGAAAGGGGCTATGGCCGGTTGATCTATGCAGGGCTCGGTTGTAACTATGTTGGACATAGGGAAGGATCTTAGCCCATGTGCGAGGGTGCATTGAAATTTACATGTGAAGGATATGCACAATCATTTGATTGACGACCTCGGTTTGGTCATCTGTTTGGGGGTGGAAGGTCGTGGATTTGGTGAGCTTGAGGTTCGGCAGTGACCACAGGCTCGACCAGAATGTGATAAGAAATTGAATGTCCCGATCTGAGACTATGGTTTGTAGGATTCCAAAATGTACCCAAACTCGTTCAAAGAAGATCTTGGTAGTGGCCTCTGTTGTGATGTTCTTCTTGCAGGCAACCAGAATCACCATCTAAGAAAAGCAATCAACAAAAAAACAAAAAAAAGTCATTTCCCCACTTGGTGGATGGGAGGCTCGACATGTAGTCCATTGAGATGGATTCCCATGGTCTGTCAGGAGTAGAAAGAGGGGTGTACATGCCCTATTTCTTAGTGGTCGGTTTGGCAATAGTGCAGGAAGTGCAGTACCTGATATGCTTGTCAACCTCCTGTCAAACTTTCGGCCAGTAGAAATGTTTATGTTGCATCACCACTGTCGTTTCGACGCTGAAGTGTCCTACCACTCGACTGTAGTGGGCTTCCTAGATCAGCTTCGCTCGCTCGCTTGATGGAACACAGATATGGCCTAGATGACACAAAAACCCATCCTGAAGATGGAAATTATCGACAACTGCGTTTTCACCCAACATTTGGTATGTGGTGGAGAAGTTTGGGTCTGTCTCATAGAGTTGGGGCCATCTAGAGGTCTCACAGCCATAGGATTCTAGCACCGTGGTGATTTTCGCGATTGGAGGTCTGCTAAGGCAATCAACGACATGATTGGTGCTTCCTATTTTATACTTGATGTTGAGGTGGAATTGTTGCAAGTAGTTGGACCACTTTTGATGGCGATCATTCTGAAATTTTCCTTGTGTCTACATGAACTGCAGTGGCTTATGATCAGTGTGGATGATTGTCTCCTTCCTAAGAATGTAATGTCTCCACTGGCGGTAGGCTTGCACAATGGATTAAATTTCTTTGTCTTAAGTAGGGTACTTACGGACAACATCTGATAATGTCTCACTATGATAGGAAATGGGGTGGCCATGTTGAGTGACGACGACACCCACCTCATAGTCTGAAGCATATGTATCGATTTCAAAGGGTTGTTGCAGGTCTGGTAGTGAAATTACTGGGGCTGAGCACAAGTTCTTCTTCAAATTGCTGAACTCTTTTTGTTGGGACCGGCCCCATGCAAATTTAGCCTTACCACCACCCCTGGTTATTTGGCTAAGGGCCCATGCAATATAGGAGAATCCTAACACGAACCTGCAGTAGAAGTTGGCAAGGCCTAAGAAGCTTTGAAGCTCAGTGAGTGTGGTTGCGGTTGGCCAGTCACGGATGACTTGGATCTTGGATGGATCCACATCTACACCATGATGATCAATTATGTAGCCCAGGTAATGGACCCTATCCATGCCGAAGGAGCATTTTTCCAAGTTGACATATATCTTGTGATGCCGCAGGGTGTGCAAAACCTGTTGAATATGCTGCAAGTGTTCAACCCAAGTGTAAATGAGAATGTCATCCAGATAAACCACTACAAAAGTATTGGTTAATGGTCGTAGGATATCGTCCATCATCCTCATGAAAGTGGCTGGAGAATTTTTCAAACCAAAGGGCATGACCAACCATTCAAAAAGGACTTCCTTTGACTTGAAGGTGGTTTTCCATACATCTGTCTATTCTATCGGGACCTGGTGGTAGCCAGACTTCAGATCAATCTTATTGAAGTATTTGGCCCCCGTAAGTTGATCAAGGAGGTCGTCGATTCGGGGAATTGGGTACCGGTTACTGACTGTGATTTTATTCAGAGCCTGGTAATCAATGCAAAGTTGTCGTGTTCCATCTTTCTTCTGTACCAACATGATTGGGCTCTCGCAAGGTGATGAGCTGGGATAGATGTACCCCTTGTGGAGCAGTTCTTGGATATGTCACTTGATATCCTCATTCTCTAACAAAGAGCGATGATATACTATCCCATTGGGTAGCGATGCATCGAGGGTCAGATTGATGGGGTGCTTGACCTGGTAGTGAAGAGGTACCCTGGTAGGTGAGGAGAAGATATCTGAGTATTGTTCCACAACCTTATCTACTTACTTCTGCTATGTGGAGAGGTCGGCTGCAGAGACCTTGGATGTGGTTGTGATATTTTTCTTATTCTGAGAGTGAATCACAAAGAAGACAAAATTTCCCATCTGAGAGATGACCTTCCTACATTTCTTAGCAGAGATCAAGGAAATAACACTAGGTGGGACTACCTCGGGTATCCTGTACAATTTCCTGTTCAAAGTAATAATAACATTATGAGGCCTAAACTCATATACAACATGACATTTCCATAAATAAGGTTGGCCCAAAAGAACATCAAAAACTTCTAGAGGAGAAACATCACACAATACCTCGTCTTTGAAGGGCTTGATGTCGTATGACAGTCGACAATGTTGGCTAACGCGGAGATCGCTTCCTTGTCGAAGCCATCCAATGGTGTAGGGTTGTGGGTGCGGTGTTGTTGTCAGGGCCAGCTACTTGACGACATCTGCTGAGATGAGGTTCTTCTGGCTCATCTGGTTCACCAGGATGGAGCTTAGTGGTAGCAACGATGGCACTAGGTTCCGGATCATTGATTCGTCTTCCCCTTTCTAGTTCTATCTCAAAGTATGAACCCACATCTGAGTCATAGAATTTCACTTCAGCCACCATCGACTGATTTGAGTGGTAGTTAGCAGTGTTATGCCAAGGGATCTTATGGAAGTCACACCACTTCTTGGTATCTTTCTTTGTCTTTTCGGTGTCCTTATTTGCTTGCGGCTTCGACTGGTTGTCCTGATACTATCCATATTTTCTCTGTCCTTTGTTCTACATGTTGGGGCTGCCCTTTCTTGGCTTTTGTTGTGAGGGGTTCCCAGGCCCAAATTTCCACGTCTTTTGTTTGAGCTTCTGCTTGATTTTAATGACATATAGGTAAGCCACACCCAAGGATGAGATGTCCAAAAATTCTATTTCAGTATGGATGTATCTATGCAGAGCACCACAATACTTGAGCACCATATGTTGCTCTGAATATTTGATATCCAGCTTGGTGCGCAAGGTATGAAAGATATTCGTGAAATCTGACACTACTTGGTATCTTTCTTGCCGCAGTGTGGTCCATTTGGTATACAAGTCATCATAACTTCCGACAGGGTAGTATTGTTCCTTAATAGCATCCCTGAAGGAATCCCAGGTGGCCATGACTGTAAATAATGAGGGTTCCTTTGTTTCCTTTTGCTCACAAAAAGTTTCCCACCAATCTTTGACATGGGGAACGACTTTGAGGAGTGCAAAAGTAATCTTTTCTCTATTCGAAAAGTTATGGACAAAAAAATACCCTTCTAGTAGATTCAACCATTTGTCTACAACATCTGCGTCTATCTGACCTTCAAATATAGGAATATTGAATTTTATTTGTACCTTGAAGGGGGTGGCGCCTCCGCTCGAAGAATATGTGTCGCCTGTTGGGAGTCGTCGAAGGATTTGCGCAAAAATATCCATCATATCGTTCCTTTTTTGCATGAGTGATTCCTCAATCAACAGTTTGAAAGGATCTCATGTCCCATCATATTTCTTTTCTCCTACCATGAGAGGTCACTTGGGTGTGCGAGAGATTTTTTCCTCAAGAGAAACAAGCTTGAGACACAACTCTTTGTACTTTGACTTCGTTGGGGACATGCATTAAGAAGACAAGGAGAAGACCGTTCTGATACCAATGATCTGGATTTTATGAGAAGAACGAAATGACTACATATTATTAATCAGATTCTTAACAAAAAATAACAGAGATACAATAAAACCGGTTTTCTATTCGATAAGGAAATAAGTTGAAACTGTAAAATGCAGCGGAAACAAGCTTGCTGGAATGGTGGTGACTTATCTCTGAGAAGAGATGTGATGACTGTGCTCATTCGCAAGAAGATGATTACAATGAGGCTTTGAAGGCCTTTTTAGAATAAACAGGAATACCAAAAACCATAGACATCCAAAAACCTAACCCTAGGAGATGAAGCACCAAAAGTCATGTGGGCCTCGTTTGGATAAGTTAGTACATCAACTTCCTGGGGTCGTAACTTTTGCATACGATCTCCGTTTTAGGTGTATGATAGCCCGTTGGAAAGGTATCATTGAGGAGATTAATTTTGGAGCCTCAATAATTCCTTTGAATATCATTGAGAATCTCAATCCTGAAAAACCTTCATTTAGGCCCTCAAAATGGCCCCCGAAGTTAAAACTGCTAAAAATAGTAAATTGTCAAAATTGTTAGAGAATTGTTTTGAGCTAGTTGGAAGAGGTAGGTGGCCACTGATATCCACTTGGATCAATTTCCTCAGAATTCCCTCATCCACCCCTTCTTCCTCCATTTAATCGATTCCCTTACATAGAGGTGATTAGAAGGTTGAGAGAAGAAGTTCATTCAAGGTGCACTTGGAGCTTGGTAAAGAGGATCCCAGACCAGGTTCATGGAACGGTGGCCGACTCAGATTGTAAGGTATAATATTTGTATGATGAAAAAAAGAATTACATTTTCTTGTCCCAAATGATGGTATATTGAGTATTTTTATTGATTTATACTTAGAATTTTAACATCTAACCCTAACTTATGTATAGAATAACATGCTTGTAGTTCTTGTTTTCCTATCTTTAGATGCAGGTCAGTCTTGGGAGGAGACGTCCAGTCATTGGAACTTCCAAGCTTGAGGAATCACCAGATGTGGGATCAAAGGTATATTTACCTGATCTCTTCTCTCATTTTCTTTCTTTACATTAGTTTTGGTATGTTTGGGGTAGAAAAGAGAATTGATTAACTTTTAGACAATTATTCGTTATGTTTACATCATGAACCCTGGTGTAGTTAACAGGGGGGATTTTCCTCCTAGAAGAACTGGCAACCATACTGGGGATTGCCTCTTGGGTTTTTTAGGGGATTTTGGGTTGTTTGATTGTTTTGATTGCCGATCCAGGAGGATCCCTAGGTCCAGAAAATGCTCAAAAATAAAACTTCTCGGAATCCAATGAAACCAATTTCATTGCGTCTGGCTCGTCGTGTTGATTCTGGCCATAAATTTACTTCCTCAAACTAACACCATATGCGAAATTTATCACACTCTGGTTGATTTCCCAAACAAGCAAAAAGACAACAGTCAACAGGCAAAAGGTCAACGTTGACATCAGCATGACGTCATGCTTATGTGGCATCATGACACGTGGCAACTGACTGTATAGTGACATGGTAGAGGATAGTATGCTGATTGGGAAGGTATGGCAGATGTGGACCATTCAGCATTGGACAAGTGTCACATTTGCGGGCAAGTTAAACGGTGCCACTTGGCACCTCGTCATTCGCTGGCAGTTGTAAAAGGAATAGTGGACTCTATTGGATTCGACCTCGAGACCTATGGCATGGGGAGCGCTTTCGGGCAGGTCGGGTACCAACCCGCCTGTGATGTGACTTGTTAGGATATGTCACGATCAAATATTTAAAGTGTGCTAAAGTTTTATGCAGAGGCAGAAAGGGCTGGGGTCTAGCCCCAACTCACGGTTTTACTACGCCATACAACCCAATGTCAAATAACCGATGCTCCACTCCACATAATAGTTTACAAGCGCGAGGGCAGGGAATAAAGGCTCAATCTCCGGTGAGAACCAAGGGTGATGACCAGAGGCTAGGTTGATTGACGCGATTGGGCCCTCGGTCATATTACATATTGACATGCGACTAGAGCTAGCGGAGGTAAGGGCCAACATGCAACCCCTAAGGGGCTGACGTTTGGCCATATTAAGCCATAAGAATGTGAAATAGGTGCACACACCCAGGCTAGAGGGGCTAGTTTTGATTTTTGTAACAAAGTGGGTCTTTTTGCTATAGTTTTAGCCCATATTGGGCATTTTGGAGATTTCTTGGCCATTTGGAGGGGGATTTGATCCCAAAAAGAGGCCAGATCTTTGAGGGAAGGTGGGATTCTCTAACTAAGCTTAAAAAATATATAAACCAGGATTATTGAGATTGAGGGGGTACTTTGTATTCAGGGAATGTAAATAGGAGTTTGAGTTAATGGCCCATTTCTCATGTTTTGAGGGGCATTGAGTCATGTTTTGAGAGGAGATTGTTGAGGCATGTATGCATCTTCACAAGGATTTCTTGTACAACATATCATAAGCATGTTTGTAACAACAAAGATCCATTGTAAAGAGAACTTCAACATTTAAATATCAATAAAGAGGTCCTCCACTTGGAAGTGTGCCCGGAGACGTAGCCACACCTTGGTGAACTTCGTTAACACGTTCTTATTGTTATTTATTTTTCTTCTTTATGTTGTATTCACTTATTTGTAGCATGGTATATGATGGATGAACTCTTTAATCTTTCATGAGAATCTTGTTAATGTCAATTTGTTATTAATTCCTTCCATTTTTGGATCAAGTATTTTGGTATCAAAGATTTTGGTTGTTTTGGAAGGTTTAACAAGTGTAGGATTGGATGCTCACAATATCCAAATCTTGAAGAGGAGAAGGATCATTGGCTGAATTCATTTTTGAGATAGAACGTATTTTGAGGAAGAAAATAATGGCTTCATAAGGAGAAACTTCTCCATGAACTAAAAAATTCGAAGAAGCATTTTTCTCCATGTCAGAAATGGTCAAAGTGTTATATGATGATTTCTTGGAGAGAAAGAAACTTTTTCTAGGATAACTTTTCATGAAGGGAAAGAGTGAAGGGAAATGAGAATATTCAAAGCCTCCTCCTTCACCACCCTCACCACCATCTTCTCCATCTTCTTCAATTCTACTTCAAATGCTAGTTCTCATTCTACAACATCTACCATACAAAAACAAAGACATAAGCATAAGTCACATGCCTTTGTTAAAGCTTGATGTTAATTTTTAGTTTCCTTTGTATGATGGAGAACTAAATGCGAAAAATTTATATAATTGGATAAGGCAAATTGAAGTGTATTGCAAGATACAAAAAATCATAGATGAGGAGACTATGATCTAGCTTGCTAGTATCAAGATGGGAGGAACCTCCCTTGTGTGGTGGGAAAGAAGGACAAAAAAGGATCTTAAAAGGTTCAGTAAGAATATCTCTTCATGGCTTAATTTTACATCTGCTTTACGAAAGAAATTTTATCCTCTAGATTATATGTAACAAGTTATTATGCCATGGGATAACTTTAGACAGTTAAAAGGACAAACTGTTCAAAGTTATACACAGGAGTTTAGAAAAAGAGCTTTATTGTTGGGAATACCATTAGATACTCAAGAGAGATTGCTTAAGTACATAGGTGGTTTTCATAGTTATTTACGACATACCAGTCTTATGTTTAATCCAACTAGTTTAGATGAGGTGTGTGTGCAAGTGACTCATCTTGAACTTAGAGGCAAGAATGTAAATGTTGATTTTTCAAAACCATTTAAACCTACTGAAGGAAAATTCAAAGGAAAGGGTAAAGAGAAGTTCAAAGGGAAGAAAACTAATATAGTGAAGAAGGAAAAACTTGCATGCCCTCATTGTAAGAAAGAAGGCCATATTGAGGATCGTTTTTGGATCCTTCACCTAAAATTGAAACCAACAAAGTTCGGAAATAAAGGGAAGCCAAAGAATATTGCAACAACTCAAACAGATTTGGGGTCTGATTTGGGAGATGAGACCAAGGTCACAGTCACGGGAATCAAATGTAAAAATTATGAAGCTAGTACAAGTTCTTCAGTTCAGTCTTTAAAAGTTGATAATGAAGTTGATGAGGTCAAAAGAACAAAATTTTTTCACATAAGAGTAATTTCCAAACATACAAAAATTGATACTCTATTTGACAGTGGCTCACAAGTAAATTTGATATCTAAGACAATTGTTAAAAAATTGGGATTAATCACTAAACCTCATAAGAAACCATATCCTTTAGGATGGCTTCATAATGATAATCAGTTGCAAGTGAATAGACAACGTGTCCTAAAGTTTGAAATCAATTCACAATTTATAGATGAGGTTGAGTTAGATGTGGTTCCACTAGACATATGTAGTATTGTACTTGGGAGTCCATATCTGTATGATAGAAAGGAAATATTCTATCGTGAAGAAAATAAGTATCAATTAACTAAATATGGAAAAGAGTATGTTGTAAGGGCTCATAAGAAGAAATTGAATCTATCACTAATCAACTCATGGCAAATGAAGAGAATTGTAAATTTCAGTAAGAGATATTTACTAATGGTTGTAAAAGCTAAAGACACTGTCGGAATTGCTACTTTCAAATATTGTGATAAAAAGTTGAAAGATGACTTAGTTAGAATTGTTTCTAACTATGATGATATATTTCGAGTCCCTAAAGGATTAACTCCAAAGAGAAAAGTTGAACATGAGATACAATTGCAACAGGATGTTCCTCTTCCTAACATTGGAATGTACAGGTTATCAGTTTTGGAAAATGTAGAAATAAATAAACAGGTACAAGAGTTGGTTGAACAAGGGGTCATCAGACCAAGTGGTTTTCCATGTGGGTCACCTATCATCCTAGTGCCAAAGAAATATGTCACATGGCGCACATGCGTGGACTTCCGAGCCTTGAACAAGATTACGGTAAAAAATCGTTACCCTTTGCCTTGCATTGATGATTTGTTAGATCAATTGAAGAATGCGGTTTATTTTACTAAGTTAGACTTAAGAAGTGGTTACCACGAAATCAGATTTGTTGAATAGGATATATGGAAAACTTCTTTTAAAACAAAATAGGGATTATTTGAATGGTTAGTGATGCCATTTGAGCTTACTAATGCACCTGCTACTTTTATGCGGGTAATGAACAATGTATTCAGGTCATTCATTGATGAGTTTGTAATAGTCTACTTAGATGATATTCTTATTTTCAGTAGGACCAGGGAAGAGCATTTCCAACATGTTAGGAAGATACTTTCAATGTTGCAGAGAGAGAAACTTTTTGTAAAGTTGTCAAAATGTGAATTTGGCAAAACATCTCTTGTATATTTGGGTTACGTTGTAGGGGGTGTAGAGCTTAAGATTGATCCCTCTAAAGTTGAGGTCATTGTAAATTGGCCAAATCCTACAAATGTAACTAAAGTAAGAAGCTTCATGTGGGAAACACAATATTGGAGGAATTTTATTGCAAACTTCTCTCTAATTGCAACACCTTTACATGCATTAAAAAGTGTGAAAAGGGGATTCCAGTGGGGAGGAATCCAACAAAAGGCTTTTGATACTTTGAAAGTGAAGATTAGTACAACTCCTATTCTGTCATTTCTAGATCTCCAACTATCTTTTGAAATTGAAACTGATTCAAGTGACTATGCCATGGGGGAAGTGTTGATGCGGCACCGAAAGCCCATATGCTATCATTCAGAGACCTTCACTACAACAGTAATTAACTATCAAACATATGATAAAGAATTGTATGCTTTAGTAAAAAGTGTTAAAAAGTGGAAACATTGCTTAATGGGAAAAGAAACAATAATACATACTGATCACCAACCATTACAGTATCTACAATCACAAACTAAGATACAACTATCAAGGCATTTTAGATGGATGGGGGTTTTGCAGAAATTTCATTTGGTCATCAGATATAAAAAGGGCATTCATAATATAGTTGTTGATATGTTATCAATACCTCCTAGTATAATTGGTACAATCCTTAAGAATAATTCAATTACTCATGAAAGTTAAATTGAACAATATGTCAAGGAAAAATATTTTAAGGAAGTCTATGCAACTAAGTCATGGTAAAAGAGCAGAAGAATTGAATTATCATATTAAATATGTCTTTTGTATCATTTGGGAAAATTATGTATTCCAGAAAGTGAAAGAGTCCATGTAATCAGGGAGGCACATACTTCTCTTATAGCAGGACATTTTGGCGTAGACAAAACAGTTGCTCAGTTACAAAGATTTTGTTATTGGCCTTGAATGCATGAAAATGTGTCTAAGTATGTAAAAGGATGTACTATGTGTGCAATAAGCAAACCAAGTAACATAAATATAGGATTGTGCACTCCACTTCCTATTCCTTCTAGACCATGGGAAAGTGTATCTATTGATTTTGTGGGGGGATTTCCTTTGTCTAGAAATGGTCATGATTAATTCTATGTAGCTGTGGATAGGTTCAACAAGATGTGTGTTCTAATTCCTTGTAAAAAGAAAGTCACAGCTGAACAAACAACTCAAATGTTCTTTGAAACTGTATGGGTTCATTTTGGGTTACCTACTTCTATTGTATCTGATCAAGACTCCAAGTTCATGGGGAAATTTTGGTCAAGCTTGTGGGAACTTGTGGACACCAGGCTAAAGAAGAGCACAACATTTAATCCATAAATGGGCGGGCTTATAGAAGTGGTGAACAGAACATTAGTGCATCTAATTCGGGCATATTGCAACAAACATCCTAATCTTTGGGATGAACATTTGTGTTATGTGCAACATGCGTATAATTGAGCCAAACATTCTTATACTAAGAGATATCCATTTGAAACATGTTTGGGGTACTTCCCAAAATATCCTTTGGATTTTGTCTTTGGGAAAGACATTGCAACAGACAAACACAGTGATGAGGACATGGATACAAAGTTCATTGAACGGATGTGGTTGATTCATCAGGCGGTACAGGAATAGTTGGAGAACAACCAAGACAAGTAAAAGGTGAGGTATGATATGCATCGCGTTGATCATTAGTTCAAAGAAAGAGATCAAGTCTGGTTATACATTAGGAAGGAAAGGATTCAAGGAGAAGGTAAAAATCTAAAACCAATTCGTTATGGTCCTTTCAAAATTTTAGACAAGGTTGGTACTAATGTTTTCTGGTTAGAATTGCCTCCATATATGCAAATTTATTCAATTGCAAATGTGGAAAATTTGAGATTGTATGAGCCTCCGATGATCGAGGATCAAGGAGAGAATGTTCAGATTCCTACCATAGAATATTTTTCTCCTAACTATATTAATGAGTTGTAGGAAGACACCCTTTTGGAAAAAAGAGTATGTACTTCTCGCAGGGGCGATGTGGAGTATCTTCGAGTGGGATTGAAGGGAAAAAATCCAAGTCAGTCCAAGTGTATGGAGACTAGAAAAGTGAGAACACAGTATCCTCACTTATTTACCAACTAATACCAGAATTTTGGTGGTACAAAAGCTTCCAAGTGGGGAGGAATGATCCAGGAGGATACCCAGGTCTAGAAAATGAAAGTTCTCAGAATTAGATGAAACCAATTCCATTGCGTTTGGCTTGTTGCACTGATTTTGTCCATATATTTACTTCCTAAAACTGACATCGTATGCGAACATTATTTCACTCTGATCAATTTCCCAAACATGCAAAAAGTCAACAATCAAAAAGTAAATGCTAACGTCAGCATGACATCATGCTGATGTGGCATAGTGACACGTGGCAGCTGATCCTACAATGATGTGGTAGGGGATGGTATGTTGAATGGGCAGGTATGGTATATGTGGACCATTCAACATTGAAATAGTGTCGCATTCACGAGAAAGTTGAATGGTGCCACGTGTCCCAGACATGGGCTGCCACGTGGCACCTCGTCATTCGTTGGCAGTTGTAAAAGGAATGTTGGACTCCATTGGAGTCGATCTCGAGACCTTTGGCATGGGGAGCGCTTTGGAGTAGGACAGGTACCAACCCACCTGCGATGTGACGTGTTAAGCTATGTCACGATCAAATATTTAAAGTGTGCTAAAGTTTTATGTGGAGGCGAAAAGAGTCAGGTTCTAGCCCTAGCTCATGGTTTTATTACGCCATACAACCCAACGTCAAAAAACCATCGCTCCACTCCACAAAATGGTTTACGAGCATGGGGGTCAAGGGATAAATTCTCAACCTCCGATGAGAACCAAAGGCAGTGACTAGAGGCCAGGCCGATCGACACGATCAGACCCTCGGTCTTATTACATATTGACATGCGACCGAAGCTAGCGGAGGTAAGGGCCAACGTGCAGCCCCCATGAGGATGGCGCTTGGCCATATTAATCCATATGACTATGAAATAGGTGCGCTCGCCCAGGCCAGAGGGTCTGGTTTTGATTTTTGTAACAAAGTGGGTCTTTTTGCTATAGTTTTGGCCCAGATTGGGCATTTTTGGAGATTTCTTGGCCATTTGGAGGGGGATTTGATCCCAAAAACAGGCCAAATATTTGTGGGAAGTTGGGCTTCCCTAATTGAGATTAAAAAATATATAAACCACACTTATTGAGCTTGAGGGGGTACTTTGTATGCAGGGAATGTAAAGAGGAGTTTGAGTTAATGGCCCATTTCTCATGTTTTGAGGGGCATTGAGTCATGTTTGGAGAGGATATTGTTGAGGCATATATGCATTTTCACAAGGAGGTCTTGTACACCAGATAAGAAGCTTGTTTGTAACATCAAAGAGCCATTCTAAATAGAACTTCAACATTTAAATATCAATAAAGAGGTCCTCCACTTGGTAGCGGGCCCGGAGACGTAGCCACACCTTGGTGAACTCCTTTAACAAGTTCTTATTGTCTATTTCTCTTTCTTCTTTATGTTATATTCTCTTATTTTCAACATGGTCTATGATGGGTGAACTCTTTAATCATTCATGAGCCTCTTGTTAATGTCAATTTGTTATTAATTCCTTCCATTTTTGGATCATTTGTCTTTCAAGTTTCTTTCAAGTTTTCTTAGTCTGTCAAGGGATTCTTGTCACCTCCAGGGTGCATACTAGTTGTCCCTACCCTGAAATACTGTCTGATATTTTATTTTTTGGAAATATATAGAGGTGTACGCACCCTGTATTGGGTTAGTCCACGTACATATGCGCTCTTCTCAATGAAAAACAAGCATACATACATACGCAGGTTGTTGATGCAACAACCTGCGTCTTTGTTTCAGGAAAATTTTTGAAAAAGAGGGAGTTTGCCTCTTTCCTGATTGAATTCCAAAATTCTCAGGGTTTTCTTGGATCAATCCAGAGTCTTTTTTAACAACCATATCCTGGGTATAGAGTTTGGTTTACTTGTTTATTTAGTTTTCTTGTGTTTACCCTTAAAAAGGTTTTAAGAAATTTGTTGAATTGTAGATCTACCTTCTTGGTTTCTTGGTTGAATCCATGTGATCCACAGTGGGCTAAAGGTATTTTCCAGTCTTGTTTAAGTTTTCGTTTTAGTCTTTTTACTTGCTTTGAAAAAAAGAAAAAGGTTTATTTCAGTTTTTCTCTTTAATTTAAAAAAAAAAAAGATTTCCATTTCAGTTTGGTAAAGTATTTAGAGTTGGTTATTTGCGAAAAGGAAAAAGAGTATTTCTTTCAAGTTATTCTTGATTTCCTGAAACATAATTATCTTTTAGTCAAGATAAAGTAGGTTTTAGGTTTCCTTTACAAGATCTTGAAAAGTTACTTAAGAAAAGTTATGTTTACAAAGAGTTAGTTACAAAGTTTTTTTTTTAAATTTGAAGTAATTTTTCTTTCAAGCGATTTAATTTTCTCCTCCTTTTCATCTCTTTATAACACCATTAGTTTCACCACCATACCTTATGAGTAAATAAAGCCTTTAAAAAAATTTCTTAATCTAAAATAAACTAGATTGTTTCTGTTTGTAGGGTCAACAAACTAGTTTAGGGTTAGGGCCTTGAATTAGGTTGGAGAGGAAACTCTTAAAGGTTGTTAAATAAAACATTGGAGTCTGATTTAGGGAGTGTTGTTGTCCCTTGGTTATGAAAGTTATCGAAGATCAAGGAAGAAAAGGAAAAATGTGAACTGCATGGAATACATAGTGATTGTTACTGGGTCAAAGTGAGAAAAAGAGCAGAAAAGACGGAGCTAAGTAAGAGAAAGCAAGTCGTTGGATGAGGAGATTGATGATGACATATCAAAAAGAAAGAAGTATCGTGGGTAGCTCAACAAGAGGAAAAATCCATCGTTGGATGCTTTGGAGAAACACGTGAGAAGGATGGAAAGACAGGCTGGCGAGGCCCTGAAAATGCGGGTCAAGTTGACCTAGGGTTTTGGTATCTAGGGTTTTGACACCTAGGTTTCGGCCTAAGGATGTCGGTGAGTGATTGTAATGTATAAATAAAGGTATAAAGGACCTGGGATGGGTTGTTGTTGTTTTTGTTATTGTTGGTGGTGGTGTTATGATTTTTGTTGTTGTCTTTGTCATTGTGCGATTGAGTGAGTGATATTGTGTGAGAAAGAAGTGTTGAGTATGAGAGCCTTCTGTATTGCAAGATCTTCATATGGGTGTGAAGATCAACTCTGCAATTGGGTGCACAGGGAGGGGAGATACAGTGAGGAGAAGAGAGAAGATTTTCTAGCTGAGAGCGCAAACAAGAACTGTATGCTTCATCTTAATATATTATAAGAACAGTTCTACGGACGTAGCCCTAGAGAGAGGGTGAACCACATATATTTTATGTTGTGTGTGATTGATGCTCTATTCTTTGTCATTTGAGATGCTGTTATTATGATAATGTCTTAGATCTGAGATATAACTTGCATAGTAGATTGTAAGAGGATAAAGAATACTAGGTTGTTGTGTGTTGGTTCTTATGATTCCACTTTTCATTCCTTCTGGTTGTAGACATCTCTGACTTGCAACCCCCTCATAGCTACTTTGGGTGAGACTGCATCTGCCTTCCATGTGTTTCTGAAAGGGCCAGTAGTTAGGGCCTATTGGTGCATTCTTGGAGCTAAACCCTGGGTTTGCCCCTATGCCAACAAATGGTTTTGTTTCCGGGACAAGAATCTTCTTGAGGGAATGTCAAGGTGGTTCCCATCAAAGACAAAAATTCAAAACTGGATAGAAAATCAAGAAAAGGACTTCGTTGAAGCCTAGAAAAATAACCCTAATCTTAGTACAGAGGATTGGTTGGAGAGATATACCTATACAGATATACACGAGATTTTCTTTGGAGGAATCCATCAGGAGCTATATGAGTGGTTAGCTAGGTTAGCAGATACCCATTTTGGACGTCGGTGCTGATCAAGAAGGTCAAGAGAGTTGATAACTTCATTTCAAGAGCAGTAGATCACTTGTTTGATAGCACCATTGGAGGGTACATCATTGAGTTTGTTGTTGATAGAGTAGAGTCATATAGCCAAGCAGAGAGATATTTCTTCAAGGGACCTAGAGGACAATTTTTACATTTTCTGAAGTTGAGGATCAAGATTTTGTTGCATGAGAAGAACATCTTGAAGATACGGTAGATTGGTCGTATTTGAAAAAGCTAATGTTCAAAAATTTAAACAACAACAGTGACAACAACATAGAGGTTGGACATACGTACAGTGGGAGAGAATTCAAAGAAGTTCATCTTGTGAACCTGTTTAAGAAGATCAATGGGGATGAGGGTTTCCACAGTGGAGAAGAGTAAGATCTTATGGACGAAGAGCATTCAGAACCAGCTGAGACAGAGGAAGGGAAAGATGAAGAACACATCAGGAAGAGCCATAAACTTCAGGAACTGCACAGACTGCTGAAGTAAGTACTATTATACCTCTTGTTGATTAAGTAGCATTAAGCAATCAGAGTAATCCAAGCCACCAGAGCATTCAGAGCACTATCACCAGTAGTCCACCACATACACAGTCAGGAACCCTAGGAAGATCTATGGAAGATAAGATGAGGCTCCCTATTTTTAAGGGGAGATGGGTTTGAAGACCCTGATTAGAACTGGTTCCTATGTGAATCTGTATGGAATATTAAGAATTTCATCGATGAAGCTTTTAAAAGAAATCAGTTTAGTACTACCCTAAGGGATCGCACACTGAGTTGGTACATGAAGCTTGTCCAAGGACTTGCACAACCTAAGTCGCTGAATGAGATCAAGAATGCATTGATTGTAGAGTTCAAGAAACCCAAGTTGGAGTCACAATGTATTACAGAGCTGAAAGAGATCAAGAAGAAGGTAACCAAACCTGTTTGGGAATTCGATCAGAGATTCAAGACCTAAACAGGTCGATTGACTTTTCAGATCCCAGATGAGCAGAATAAAGAATGGTTCATGGATGCCCTCTTACCACACATCATAGTTCCTATGATGCAATAGAATATTGCTTCATAGGATGAGGTGTTGGATATCACCATGAAGTTAGAATCAGCCCCTATGGGATAATCCAGCTCAGGTATCAGTCAAATCTTGAGTCAACTAACTAGTTTGTCTCTACAGGTCGAACATATGAAAAAAGACAAGGGAAAAGATAAAAGAGAAGACATCTGGTGTGTTAGATGCAGATCATAAGGCCATGAAAAGGAACATTGTCCCCTATTTCATGAATACTTGGCCTCTGGAGCTCCGATCCCTTTGAAACAAGTCACCCTACCCTGGTGTAAGGTATGCAAAAATAAACATCGCCCTGGTCAGTGTTATTACATGCAAAAATATGTTCAGACACCCACAAATTTGTATTGCACATTCTGTAAGTCCGTAGGGAATGATGATAGGGATTGTAGGTCTTATGACCTCATGCACGAAAGGTCAAGATACATATACAAAATTCAAGGTGAAGTACAACAAGAAGGAAACACTACGCAGTATAACTCCCATGGGAGAGGAAACTTCAATCCTCATGGTGGATTCAGAGGATGAGGAGGAGGTATGGGTCGAGGCTGAGGACAGATCATTTGTTACAAGTGCGCACAACTAGGACACCTGGAAAGGGACTATTAGAACTCGTGTACCACTTGCAGCTACTGCAACTCTTTCTATCATGTCGTCGAGGAATGTTCAACATTGTTGACTAAACTTTAAGAGAAATGGGGACCTCAGCAGAACCCGCAAGTGAAACTAATATATGTTTAACCTCATGGAGAATACCCTAGAGTCATTGTTATTACTAGAGGAGGCATTGTTACAGGAGAAGACAGACTAACCCAAGGAAATACTACAGAAGACTCAGGAATTAGGAAAGCTACAGAGAAACCCCAAACCTTTGATGCAAAGAAAGAAAGACAAATATTTGAAGAGGCAAGAAAAGATTTCAAAGAAGGCCAAGGCTCTTCATCAGAGACATGGAATAAAGCAAGATAATGTGGAATGCCTCTGGAATTCGATCAGTCTGCTTCACCAAAAGAAGGAAAAGAGGTAAGAAAGCTCATGGAATTTTTATATACTTGTATTAAGTTGATTCAGGATGAGAGCGTTGTACAAGAGCTACAAACTTTAATCAGATAGTATGAGATGGGAAGGATAGATCCTTTACTAAATAAAAAAGTATATAAACTATCCAAGAAGAGAAGGAAAAATAAAGAACTACACTTGAATGCTCAAATAGGATAATATGATATTGACTATGTGGTCCTGGACTTAGGGTTGGAGGTCAATGTCATGACGAAGCAAACTTGGGCACTGATGGGAAAACCAAAGTTGATATATTCCCCTATCAGGCTTAGGATGGCTAATCAGCAGGTAGTAAGCCCCTTTGGAAGATTGGAACATGTCCTTGTGGACATCGATGGAGTAAGAACGTTTGCATATTTTGAGGTAATTGAGATAGTTGATGATAGTTGCCCCTACCCTGCGCTGTTAGGAATTGATTGGGATTTCAATAATTCCACTGTGGTTGATTTAAAGAAAAGACGTATGAAGTTTGAAAGAGATGGCCTTAGGTTCATTGCACCTTTAGATCCAGATGAATTTCAACGATACACGTAACCTATCGAAGAAGAAGACCATGAATATGAACTGGAAAACATATACAAACTAATAGTCAGACAACAAGATTACATTAATCCTACAGCTCATGGAAACCTAAGTTGGAGAAGTGACAATGTATGTTCATCAGATTCAAAAGAATCACTGGAGAACTAACAGAACAAAATGTATGAAGTATCTACAAGTAGATGTGCTAGATTAACCAGAGAAGTTTGTTGGATTGACACAACAGTAAGTAACTTGCCCACCTTTGATGGTCTGAATCCTTTAGAAAAATTCTTGTTGTAATTCAAAGCAAGTGTACCAACACAACAGAGATTGTTGGCAATGGATGAGGCCTTCAAAGACACACTAGCAAGATAGTGGGGGACACACAAAAACAACATTACAGAATGGGTACAATGTCATACCCTCATGACCGTGCGGTTCTCACCACAAGTGGAAGGATGTGAAGTTTGGTACACAGGTCGAATATGTCCAAAGGACCATGTGTGAAGTTGCGAGGAATCCTAGGGAACCATTCCTCAAGAGTAGTGGGTGCACAAATTCATCAACACATTGGACACAACCCCTATCAACGGGTACCTTCAAGCGGAGCTGCGCCTCATCACTGTAGATTGGAAAGGTATGACTCAGAACTTTGTAACCACCTTCTTATTTGACAGTCAATATCCTTCAGTATATCAAGAATTATAGATTGTAAGACAAAAATTATTTGAGGAGGCCTCTAGCCCCCCTTTAGAACAAGAAGAGGACGAATGGACTGCGCCTCTCCAGAAACTGCAAGGCTGTTACAACATCAATGTTGATGAAGATGATGATTTGAGGAAGGTGAACATCATAGAAATAGAAGGCCACAGATATGTGGAAGGACTAAGAGTTGAGCTACCATTCATTGGACAACCGCTCAAGATTAAGAAGGTCAACATTGGAATAGAGCAGACATTGAATCCTGCAAATGTTGGAGATTATTGGGATGTTGCTACTATTGACAAGATAACAAAGTTACTGGATGAATATCATGACTTGTTTCCGACCAAGTCCACTGATATGAAGGGAATTAAAGGGCCTATGGGAGATATGAGAATCCGTTTGAAACCATATGCAAGACCAGTCAAACAAAGACCCTACATATTGAGCCCTAAATATAAGGAGAAAGTGAAGATTGAGCTCGACAGAATGCTGGAAGAAGGAATCATAGAACCTGTTGAAGAATCAGAGTGGATTATCCCTATGGTGGTATAAGACAAGAAGATAGGAGAGATCAGGATCTGCGTAGATCTCAGAAAGCTTAATGATCCCCGTTTACATGACCCCTTCCCTACACCATTCACTGACGAAGTGATAGATAATGTGGGAGGCCAGGAGGTATATTCTTTTACCGATGGATTTTCAGGATACCATCAGATCCAGATTGCCAAGGAAGATCGCCATAAGACCACATTTGCAATAGAATGGGGATCCTACCAGTATACAGTGATTCCATTTGGATTGAAGAATGCCCCAACCATCTTTTCCAGGGTGGTGTTTGAAGCATTCAAGGAGTTTCTAAAAAATTTCTAGAAGCATATTTTGAGGATTGGATTGTTTTTAGTTTATTGAAAAATCATATTGAATGCCTAAGGCTAATGTTGGAAAAATGCAGGCAGTGTCAAATTGCCTTAAATCTGAAGAAGTACATCTTCTTCTCACCATTTGGAGTGCTATTAGGTCATATTGTATGCAAGCAGGGATTGTTGGTAGATCCATCTAAAATTTCCATTATAGTTGATCTTTCCCCTCCTACTTCAGTCAAACAGTTGCGCACTACGCTGGGACATACTGGATATTACAGGAAGTTCATTAAAGGATATGCCCAAATTACAACACCCATAGAGAATCTTTTGAAGAAAGATTGTCAGTTTAGTTGGACAGAAGAATGACAGCAAAGATTCGACACACTGAAACAGAAAATGGTTGATGCGCCTATTATGGTTTTCCTAGATTGGAGCAAGGAATTTCTTGTGCATGTCGATGTGTCTTCTATTTCCTTAGGAGAAATGTTAGAACAACCTGGGGAAGGATATATTGACCATCTGTTATCTTTTTCTAGTAGGAAGCTATCCACGATTGAGATTAATTACACCACCACTAAAAGAGAAGGGTTAGCCATTGTGTATGCGCTACAAAAATTTCTCCACTACTTGTTGGGAGGACACTTTAAAATGTTTACTGATCACTCTGTACTGAAATACATAGTCAACAAGCTAGTGTTGAGGGGGAGAATATGCAGATGCCTTCTGCTATTTCAGGAATATGATTTTGATATTATAGTTAAGATAGGAAGAATGAACAAAGGTCATGACCACTTGTCGAGGTTAGAACATGGAGAAGAACCCACTAGTTTGGAGGACACACTACTGGATGCACAAATGCTAGCCATTAGAGGGATTGATGATCACTTCACAGAGATAGTCTAGTTCCTGTCAACAGGAATGGAACTAAATGAATATACAATTCCCCAAAAGAAACAACTAGTAGAAGCGTTGCAGATTTCTCACTTATAGTTGGAAAACTATACAAAATGGGACCTGATGAGATATTGAGAAGGTGTGTTATGGAGGTAGAGAGACCATTGATCCTCACAGAAGCTCATGAAGGCATTGCAAGAGGACACTATGTATGGAAAGCAACTGCATAGAAGGTTCTTAGAGTTGGCCTTTGGTGGTCTACCTTACACAGAGATGCTAAAGACTATTATAGAGACTGTGATGTATGCCAAAGAGTTGGGAAACCATATAGAAGAGATGAAATGCCCTTAGCACCACAATTGACCCTACAATCATTTGAGAAATGGGCCATTGACTTCGTGGGACCTATAAACCCACCAGGAAAGCACACATGAGCAAGTTACATAATTACTACGACAGAGTACTTGACCAGATGGGCCGAAGCAAGAACTATTAAGGACTGTAGTGCAACTACAGCTGCATGCTTCATATTTGATGACATCATAACTAGGTTTGGATGCCCAAATATCCTTATGAGTGATCAAGGCACACATTTCAAAAATAAAACAGTTGAAGCCTTGGCTGAGGAATTTGGAGTCCACCATCAGAAGAGCACGCCTTATCATCCACAATCAAATGGGACAGTGGAAGCATTCAACAAAATATTGGAGACAACGTTGATGAAGATTTCCAGTGTTAATAGAGATGACTGGGATTTAAGAGTACCAGCAATATTGTGGGCCTATAGAACCACTTGTAAGAATCTAACAATGCAGACCCCCTTTAAATTGGTGTATGGTCTCGAAGCCATTGTCCCAATGGAATATTTGGTACCAAGCCTAATAATTGTTGCCTTTATAGATATGGATGACATTGGCACTGCTCGATAGAGGCTTGCACAGTTGGTCGAACTAGAAGAAGACAGATTTATTGCAGGATTCCATCAACAGGTACAGAAGGAAAGAGAGAAGGCCTATCATGACAGACACATCAAGAAGAAGGCATTTAAACAAGGTGATCTAGTACTAGTATATGACAGTAAGTTCATCAAACATCCTAGAAAGTTAAGAACACATTATCTCAAGCCATATGAGGTCACCTATGTTACAGAAGGAGGAGCTGAGCAGTTGAAGACTTTGAATGGAGAATGGAAGGAAGGTTTGGTGAACGGGAGCCGACTGAAATTGTATTACAACTAACTACTTCGCAACTCTTAGTAAAAGCATGAGGAAAAGGTTCTAGGTACCAGGTGGAGTTGAAACTGGGTACTAGACACAGAAAAGACAGACTGCACAGGGAAGGAGAGGAGCCATAGAGAAGAAAGCAAAGGTTGTACTGAGCATTCTGAATTCGAAGTAAAATATAAATTTCATATTTGAAGTGCCTTAGGACGAATCACAGGTGAGTGTTGGGGGCCTGTTGGCCCTTGGTTATGAAAGTTAGCGAAGATAAAGGAAGAAAAGGCAAAATGTGAACTACGCGGAAGACACAATGACTGTTACTGGGTCAAAGTGAGCAAAAGAGAAGAAAAGATGGAGTGAAGTAAGAGAAATCAAGTCATTGGACGAGGAGATCAAGGATGATAGATCAACAAGAAACAAGGATCGTGGACAACTCAGTAAGAGGAAAAAGCCACCATTGGATGCTTTGGAGAACCACGTGAGAAGGAAGGAAAGAAGGGCTGGTGAAGCCCTGAAAACATGGGTCAAGTTGACCTAGGTTTTTAGACACCTAGGGTTTTGGTATCTAGGGTTTTGAAACCTAGGTTTTGGCCTAAGGATGTCGGTGAGTGATTGTAATGTATAAATAGAGGTCTAAAGGACCTGAGATGGGTTGTTGTTGTTGGTGGTGGTGGTGGTGGTGTTATGATTGTTGTTGTTGTCTTTGTCATTGTGTGATCAAGTGAGTGATATTATGTGAGAAATAAGTGTTGAGTACGAGAGCCTTCTGTATTGTAAGATCTTCAGCTGGGTGCAAAGATCAACCCTGCAGTTGGGTGTGCATGGAGGGGAGAGATAACAAGGAGAAGAGAGAAGATCTGCTAATTGAGAGCGCAGAGAAGAACTATATGCTTCATCTTAATATATTATAAGCACAATTATGTGGACATATCCCTAGAGAGAGGGTGAACCACGTATATTTTATGTTTTGTGTGATTGATTCTTTGTTCTTTGTCATTTGAGATGCTGCTATTATGATAATGTGTTAGATCTGAGATATAAATTACATAGTAGATTATAAGAGGATAAAGAATACTAGGTTTTTGTATGGTGGTTCTTGTGATTCCACTTTGAATTCCTTCTGGTTGTAGCATCTCTGTCCTGCAACCCCCTCATAGCTACTTCGGGTGAGACTGCATCTGCCTCGCAGGTGTTTCTGAAAGGGCTAGTAGTCAGGGATTGTTGGTGCGCTCTTGGAGCGGAACCCTAGGTCTGCCCCTGTGCCAAAAATTTCTTAAGTACATTGTCATAAAAATTATCTAGGACCCCCCTCTAACACAAGGGATAAACACAAGGTCGCGTGAGGAAAGGAAACAAGATAACCCCTCCAAAGTCTGATTGAACGTAGTGGGGAACACATATTGAGGGTATGTCTCAGGAGTAATACCGATTGAATTTTCCTATGGATCTTCATGGACTTCAAATCCATTTGATATCCTCTATTCTCTTCCGAACCATTTGCTTTCGATACCCCTGATAGGATTCAGACTTTTTATCTTGCTCATTCCGATCCACCCGAATGTTGACTGTACCCGCTTGGTGACTAACTGTGAATTGGAAACTTAGTTTCCCATATTTTAGGGACTTACACAGGTGACTGTGGGGGTATACCATTGTACCTGGGGAATACGTTGGATCATGCTTCACAGAGTATGCTAGGAGGGTGCTTCCGTGTTCGAGTTGCACTTGCATCGGCTAGTTTCTCTAGTGTTGTCAATTAGCGTAACTGTCCTTCCTACTAGATAGAAAACTGTTTGATTTGTATTTTAGGAAATTGTTAGTGTGTACTTGATGTTTAAATGCTAGTTCATACTTACTATGTTGGTTGATCATTTCATAAGGTGTAATATCAACAAATCCATCGGCTGCGAAGGCTTTAGGCCCTATTGTCGGTAACATTAGAGCCACCTTCGCCACCGTTACAACGAAGACATGACCAACAAGGGTCCTTTGAAGCGGTCGGGGCGTAGGAAATTGTGCCCGAGCCCGCTCCATGAGGAGACTATTCAACTCCGGAGGAACCTATCATTTTTTACCTTGACACAAAATCTCTTATCCATCAACCCTTCGATTATTGACTTGTCGACATCGATATTAATTCAAGTTGTCCCTCCTGAGGTGACACCTTCTGAGCACTAGCTAGTATTAAAAGAGACAAAGGAAGTGAATGTTTCTACTTCATCTGAGAGTTCTCATACTCTCATTACGACTACTACCGCAGGGGGCATCTTGCCTCCTCTCCCACCTTCTCCAGTCTGAACCACGATGGTCTTGACTCCCTCTACCTCGGTCAATGGTTTGATACCGTTATCGGTGTCGATCATCACTCTGTTTACTCAGAGTGTGATGGGCCCTCCATTCTCATATGGGATGCCTAACTTTGATTCAAACTTGGTTCTTACCTACTCCACCTTACAGACCATGGGTCTGGGGGAAGGGAGATCAAACGCTCCCATGCAAAGGTCAACCAAGGGAAATTCAGTCCCCTTTAATGGCATCCATTACGATGGGGGTTGTTATAACCAGAAGTCACTTTCAAATCTTAGAAAAAGAAATCCCGATACCCATCATATTTATATGGTGGGTGTTGGTTTTATGTGGGTGGAGGTCAATGGACAAAACTTAGAATCTAAATGATTTTCAACACAAAATTGGACAAGAAATGAACAGGGAAGTGAGGGCCACATTAACTTCATTTAGTAAATTGATTTAAAGAGAGATAAGATGGAAGACTTAATGAGGGAGGTGAATGAGATTGTTATGGGCATCAGGCCTTCCAACAGATCCGAGAAGAAAAATCCAAACTCAAGAGCATTCTTGAGCTTGAGTTCAGACACTAGAATATGTCCAAAAAACACAGTTACAACCACAAAATGATCAAACCTCCATCATCTTGCAAATGAAATAGCTCGACTAGATCTTCCATTCCCAATCCATCTAGTGTGAGAGGGAACAAAAACACCATGAACTAAGCAAAACTGACCATGATACTACTATAATCAAACCTCCATTAGAACAGTATAACTATCCTCGACTGGATCATCCATGCCCGAGTGTTTTAAACAACTTTTACAGAAAAAATGAAAAGAAACAGGAAGATGAATTCTATTAACACGAAAGTCTCAAATCGATTACATAACCAGAGAATAGCGTTGACATCACAATCACTACAAAATTGGGAGCTCTTCTCAACCATCTACCATTACCAAATAATAGAACTCCATACATATTCTCACAAATTTTGTAAACAACAGTAGAGGCATGCTCGAGCTTCAATGGTGTTGTGTCTTATCAATCAGACTGCACCCACAGTCTCCTCTGCACACTCCTTCCTCTGTTAGACATGATCTAGGATTTGCCAGTCCCTTTGAGTCTCCTTGGTCATACTGCTCATACAACATGCTGTCAGATGCAATCTCGGACTGTCTGGTCTGACAAACTGCCTTCACGGTTATACCACTCTGAATTTCCATTCATGGGGGAGATGATGCTTCAACCGCCTCCCCAACTTTCATAATTGCTTCATCGTGATCTATACAGGCACAAACCCACTTGGCACTTGGAAGACATGGCAACCTCTCCTTTTGTCATTTAGAGGCCAAATCCAAGGAAAACATTCCCCTCTACAAGGATATGTGCTAACAGGGGTCATATACCTCCTTCATCCCCCTCGCTTGGTGGTTCTTTCCAGCAACCAATTGGGCTGAATGATAATTATAGTTTGTTTGGAGCAATAAGTTTAGGACCTTTGTCTTACACAACTTCATTGGGATCTATTTCGTTCTATTTTTTCGACGCATTTGGGAATAACGCTTTTTCTTTGGCTATTGTCTTGGTTGGGGGTAACACTGGCTTTGGGAAATATAACTTGGTGCAAGGTACTATTCCTTCACAGGGAGTGACGATTGGAGTTTTCTCCACTCAGGGTCTTTGGATTCCTTGGCAGGGATCAAATCCCTCGCAAGGGATCTCAGTTGGAGGAAACCCATTCCATTCTCAATGGAACCTAGGGCAGGGCTCTGTACCCATTCCCGTCGGATTGGTTGGGGGCATCCCCTTAAAAAATCCTTGGAAAACAATGCAAGGAGTAATCCCCACACAAGCTATGCAAGGAGTAATCCCCACACAAGCTATGTCATCCAATTACGAGAGTCAGTCAATGATACCCCAACAAACATAGTTTATGTATGCTAGTCAAGGCCACAGTTTCTACAAAAACCTTGTCCAACAGTCCAAATTTTCCTAGCAACCTGGTGCTAATAAAACTCCAGGACCCTGTTTTCCTGTAAATAGTACTCAACCTAAACTATCATTTTTGGAAACGCTACATCTTCCAGACTTGTCGAGATTACTGAATGACCCAATTTGTCATGATCTGCGTTGGCCCCCCATGCCGACTAAGTTTCCCTCAGATATTCCAAAATTTGAAGAAAAGACTGATGAGGATCCAGGTGTTCATGTGACGACTTTCCATTTATGGTGCTCGTCAAACTCACTGAGGGATGACTTCATCAAGTTGTTCCTTTTTCAACGCAATCTTATAGGGGGTGCTACAAAATGGTATATTGAGCTCGACCACTCAAGGTACTCTTAATTAAACAACTTAGCGATGTTCTTCTTGAACCATTTCCATGTACCTGTGAGATACGATGTTGGCATCGAATTGTTGGCCAACTTTGAGAAAACCAAGGTCGACCATATATCATATCATATTCGAGAATGGAAGCATAGAAAGAGATTGATTAATGTCCAGATCCCTCCTGCTTTCTTTCTTGAGTGGTTCCTGAAGTCTTTGGTGCCCTAAAATGCCGTACTCATGCACACATGGCCTTGGCCCTCTTACTTGCATATTTTTCCAAAGCCCTGCTGAGAATCTCTTCTTAAAAAACTATTTTTTAGAATATGTATTCTCCCTACACCATTACATCCTGCATACATATGCTTGATGCACTACTAAAACTAGTGTACATATGCACGTTACACCATTACAGCTCGCGTATTCTTGTAAAATTTGCAAGGAATTCGTTGAAATTTATGGTCTATTGGAAGTTTTCCAACTAATATACTTGATATAGCCCATCACCCAACCAAATAACCATCATTTTTCCATACAAAAGGAGGTTTTGAGGTCTCATTTCACATCTAAGAATAAGAACAGTGAAACTCTGCCCAATTTCACTTCCCCTTCTTGCCCAAGATATTGTTTCCTTTTGTGAGATATTACCTTAGCATTCCCTCATCCACCCCTTCATCCTCCATTTAACCCATTCCCTTACATAGAGGTGATCAGAAGGTTGAGAGAAGAAGCTCATTCAAGGTGCACTTGGAGCTTGGTAAATAGGATCCCAAACTAGGTTCGCGGAACGGTGGGTGACTCAGATTGTAAGGTATAATCTTTGTATGATGAATAAAAGAATTACATTTCCTGTCCCAAATGATGGTGTCTTGAGTATTTTTATTGATTTATACTTAGCATTTTAACATCTAACCCTAACTTATGTATAGAATAGCATGCTTTTAGTTCTTGTTTGCCTATATTTGGATCCAGGTCAGCCTTGGGAGGAGATGTGCAATCAGTGGAACTTCCAATATTGAGGAGATCATCACCATATGTGGGATCAAAGGTATAGTTACCTGATCTCTTCTCTCATTTACTTTCTTTACATTAGTTTCAGCATGTTTGGGGTAGAATAGAGAATTGATTATATTTTAGACGGTTATTCACTATGTCTACATATTGAACCTTGGTGTAGTTAAAGGGGGGATTTCCCACTAGCAGAACTAATGACCATATTGGGAATTGACTCTAGGGGTTTTTAGGGGATTTTGGGTTGTTTGATTGGTTTTTTTTCCTTTCAAGTTTCTTTCTAGTTTTCTGAGTCTGTCAAGGGATTTTGGCCACCTCCAGGGTGCATACTAGTTGACCCTGCTCTGTAATATTGCCTGATATTTTCTTTTTTGGTAAAATACAGAGGTGTATGCACCCTGTCTTGGGTCAGCCCGCATACATACATTCTTTTCTCAGTGAATAGCCCGCGTACATACGCAAGCTATTGACGCAACATCCCACGTCTCTAATTTAAGAATTTTTTTGAAAAAGAGGGAGTTTGCCTCTTTCCTAATTGAAGCCCACACTTCTCAAGGTTTTCTAGGTTCAGTTCAGAGTCTTTGTTTACAGCCGTAGCATGGGTATAAAGTTCAGTTTACTTGTCTATTTAGTTTTCTTGTATTTACCCTTAAAAAAGATTTAAGCAAGTTGTTGAATTCTATATCTTCCTTCTTGGTTTCTTGGTTGCATACCTGTGATCCACAATGGTCTAAAGGTCTTTTCTAGTCTTGTTTCAGTTTTGTTTTTATCCTTTTTACTTTCTTTGAAAAACAAAAAACAAATTATTTCAGTTTTTGTCTTTAAGGAATTTTCAAAAAAAAAGATTTCCATTTCAGTTTTGTAAAGTAGTTAGAGTTGCTTATTTGTGAAAAGGAAAAAGAGTCTTTCTTTCAAGTATTCTTGATTTCTTAAAATATAAGTAGACTTTAGTCAAGTGAAATTAGGTTTTAGGTTTTCTTTACAACATCTTGAAAAGTTAGATAAGAAAAGTTGTGTTTACAAAGAGTTAGTTACAAATCTTTGTTTTTAAATTTGAAGTAATTTTGCTTTCAAGTGATTTAATTTTCTCCTTTTTTTCGTCTCTTTATAACACCATTAGTTTCACCACCATACCTTATGAATAAATCAAGACTTTAAAAAAAATGCTTAATCTAAAATACACTAGATGTTTTCTATTTGTAGGGTCAACAACTAGTTTAGAGTTAGGGCCTTGAATTAGGTTGGAGAGGAAACTCTTCAAGGCCATTAAATAAAACTTTGGAGTCTGAGTTAGGTATTGCTTGAGTCTAGTGTCATAAAAGTTATTTGGGACCCCCCTCTAACATAGGGTATAAACACGAGGTCGCATGAGGAAAGGTAGTGGAGATAACCCCTCCAAAGCCATACTTAATGTAGTGGGGAATGCATATTGAGGGTCTGTCTCAAGAGTAATATTGACTGCATTTTCCTATGGAGATTCATGGACCTTGAATCCATTTGAGATCCTTTTTTGTCTTCCAGACTAAGTTATTTTGATACCCTTGATAGGCTTCAGAGTTGTTATCCTTCTTATTGTGACCTGCTCGATTGTCGACTATACCCGCCTGGTGACTGACTGCGAGCTGGAAACTTAGTTTCCCATATTCTAGGGACTTACACGGGTGACTACGGGGGTATACCGTAGTACCTGGGCTAGACGTTGGATCACACTTCACAGAGTATACCCAGAGGGTGCTTCCATGCTCGAGTTTCACTTGCACTGGTTAGTTTCTCTAGTGTTGATTCATGTAACTGTCCTTCCTACTAGATAGTCGACTGCTTGATTTGTCTGTTAGGAAATTTTTAGTGTTGCTTGGTGTTTAAACGCTAGTTTATCCTTACCGTGTCAGTTGATCATTTCACAAAGTGGAAGATAAAAAACTCCGTTGGTAACAAAGGCTTCAGGGCCTGTCATCGATTACAATGGAGCCACCTCTACCACCGTTACAACGAAAACTTTACCAACAAGGGTCGTTCAAAGCGATCGGGCCACATGAAACTGTGCTTGAGCCTGCTCCGCGAGGAGACTATTCGAATCAATAGGAACCTACCATTTCTAACCTTGAGGCAGAATCTCTTAGTCCATCCAACCCTATGATTATTGACTTGTCGGAGCCGATCTTAATCAAGTTGTCCCTCCTCAGGTGACACCTTCTAAATGCCAGGTAGTCTTACAAGCATCAATGAAAGAGAATGATGCTACTTCATCTGGGATTCCTCATACTCCCATTACGACTACTACCGCAGGGGGCATCCTACCTCCTCTCCCACCCTTTCCAGTCTGGACCACAGTGGTCTCGACTCCTTCTACCTCAAGTAGTGGTTCGATACCATTATCAGCATCAACCATCACTTTATTTACTCAGAGTGTGACGGGCCCTCCATTCTCACATGGGATGCATGGATCTGATTCAAACTCGATTCTTACCTACTCCACCTTACAAACCATGGGTCTTGGGGAAGGGAGCTTAAAATCTCTCATGCAAGGGTCAATTGGAGGTGCTTCAGTCCCCTTTAATGTTATCCCTTATGGTGGGGTCCATATACCTCCTTCGTCCCCATCGCTCGATGGTGCTTCCAGCAACCAATCGGGTCGAATGATAATTATAGCTTTTTTGGAGCATGCAGTTTAGGACCTTTGTCTTACATAACGCTGGTGGGATCTATGTCATTCTCTTTGTTCGACGTGTTTGGGAACAACACTTTTTATTCGGTTGTTGTCTCTGTTGGGGGAAACCTTAGCTTTGGGCAATAGAACCCGGTGCAAGGTACTATTCCTTTAGAGGGAGTGACAACTAGAGTTTTCTCCACTCAGGGTCAGAGGAAACCCCTTCCATGCTCAATGGAACCTCGGGTAGGGCTCTGTACCCATGCCCGTCGGATCGGCTAGGGTCATCCCCTTCCAAAATCCTTAGAACACAATGCAGGGAGCAATCCCCACACAAGCTATCTTGTCCAATTACAGGAGTCAACCAATGATACCCCAACATACGTAGTTTTCATATGTTGTTCAATGCCATAGTTTCTACCAAAAACCTAGACAACAATCCGACTTTTCCTGAAAACCTAGTGCCAGTCAAACTCCAGGACCCTCTTTTCCTATAAATAATACTCAACCTAAACTACCATTTATGGAAATGTTGCATCTTCTAGACTTGTCGAGATTATTGAATGACCCTATTTGTCATGATCTGCGTTGGCCCCCCATGTCAACTAAGTTTCCCTCAGATATTCCAAAATTTGAAGGCAAGCCTGGTGAGGATCCAGGTGATCATGTGATGACTTTTCATTTATGGTGCTCATCAAACTCACTGAGGGACGACTCTATCCAGTTGTTCATTTTTCAACACACTCTTATAGCGGGTGTTGAGAAATTGTATATTGAGCTCGACTGCTCGAGGTACTTGTTGAGGGAAAGATATGAAATGATCTTACTCAAGCATTTTCAGATCTTACTTGGTTAAAGCAAGATAGACATGAATATCTTCCTACGTTTATAGCCATCAAAATTTGTATCTTAATTCACAAGTATTGATTACAAGTGCTTAGGCCGATTTTTTTATAGATGAAATATTGCTAGAAAATTCATTATTTATGTAATTTTCTTAATATAACAGATGCTGAAATAAATATAGAGACAGAAGTAAAGACACAAAGTCAATAATAAAAACATATGAGACATAAAGCAATCGTTTATTTCATTCCAATTCATCAAAATAATCGTTCTCTTTACAAAATTCCTTGAGGAATTTTTGGACCAAAGTCAAACTTAGATGTCCCCGATGAATCATACAAGAGGGCTTCTGACAGAAAGTAAAAAACTGAACTTTAAAAGATGGATCAGCTTGCCACAGATTACTGCCCACTCGACTCTGCACAATATCCTTTGTCAATCATGAAATTTAATCCACAAACAGACAAGTCTATACAGACTATCAAAGATAGATCAACACCTTTGAAAAAAAAGTGTCTGAATGATGTAATTTAGGCCTGAATCTTGTTGTCTACAATAGGACCCTCCTATCATAAAAAAGAATTAGGCTTCCAATGAATTAAAGAATGAATGAAAACTGAATTATCTCAACAAAACTCAAAGAGAAGACTTTAGTAAGCTTCTCCTTCTATTCTCCTCTTGTTCCTCATTTTCCTTTTGCCTTTAACCAATTAGAATTAGTTGAAGTAGTTGAACTAATTCCTTAGTTAAGTTAACTAAAACTCAACCAACTTTTTAGTTAAGGGGGAAAAGTAATAAAATCATAATAAGGGTTTTTAATAAATAATAACTAGTAGGTGGGATCCCTTGTGACTCCCTTTAGTTCTTTAACAATCATAACACAACTAGTTAATCGGAAAAAAACATCCCTCCTT
>ML831483.1:0-43888 GCA_009831015.1 Picea engelmannii | reverse complement strand
GGCCTTCCTTCTTGCATTAGGACAACACCAATTCCATTTCCCAAGGCATCACATTCCACAATAAAGGTTTTTGTGAAGTCTGGAGTGGTCAAGACAAGAGATTTTCACATCACCTCTTTAAGTTGTTCAAAATCTTTAGTTTCTTCTGGAGTCCATGAAAATGCATCCTTCTTAGTTAGTGTCGTTAAAGGTGCTGCTATTCTTCCATAGTGTCGAACAAACTTGCAGTAGTAACCTGTCAAACCCAAAAATCCTCTAAGATTCTTCAATGTTTTGGGAATTGGCCAGTCCATCATGGCCTTAATCTTGTTAGGTTCTACCTTGACACATTCATGAGATACAATATGACCCAAATACTCTACCTCCTTCACTCCAAAGAAACATTTGGATGGTTTGGCATATAGTTGTTTCTCCTTTAGTAGTTGTAGCACCTTGTCAACATGTCGCACATGATCCTCCCAAGACTTGGTAGAGATTAGTATATCATCAAAAAATACTAACACAAATTTTTGAAGGAAGGGCTTGAAAATGGAATTCATCAACCCTTGGAATGTGTAAGGTGCATTTGTAAGGCCAAAAGGCATGAACAAAAATTCATAATGGCCTTCATGAGTTCGGAATGTTGTTTTTGGGATATCTTCTTCCTTCATTCTAATCTGATGATACCCTGAACAAAGATCCAATTTTGTGAAATAGATTGCTCCATGTAGTTCATCTGACAGATGGGAATTGGAAACTTATCTTTAATAGTGATCTTGTTGAGCTCTCTATAATATGGACACATACGCCATGAGCTATATTTCTTGAATACATTACCACTGGTACTGAGTAAGAACTTTGGCTAGGTCTAATAATGTCATCCTCTAACATTTCTTCAACCATGCGCTCAATTTCACTCTTTTGGACGTAAGGGTATTTGTATGGCCTGATGTTAGGAGGAACACTCCCAGGAATTAGGTGAATTTAATGATCATGATTTCGAGTGGGTGGAAGACCTTTGGGAATATATTCAAATACTTTGGAATGCTTATCAATGATCCCTTGGAGATCTTGAGGAATATATGGCTTAGATGTTTGAACATCTAGTGAGCATAGTTTTGCAAAAAATCCTTGATGCCCCTTTTTCAATAATTTTGTCATGTCGTTAGATCTTATCACCTTATCGAGTTTCCCTGTGATACCTCTTAATTCAATTTATTTTCCTTCCAATGAAAATTTCAATAAAAGTTCTTGAAAATTAAAAGTCACTGCTCCTAATGATTGTAACCATTGGATTCCTAGTACAACATCCACACCACCCATGGGTATAGAAATCATTGGACTATTCATTACATATTCCCCCATAGTAAGATTGATCTTATTTCATTTTCCTAAGCAATTGATAATTCCTCCATCTGCAATCATTACTTGAAACTCTAGCACTGGATATACAAAGCAATTGAGAGCTTTGGCTAATTTATAGTGAATGAAATTATGAGTACTACTAGAATCAATTAGGACTATTACCTTTTTATTTTTGATGTATCCTTCGATCTTGAGGGTTTGAGGAGTGATAATTCCAGCCAATGCATTACACGATATCGTGGGAGTCAACTCTTCAGACAAAATTTCTTCTACGTTTCCATCTTGAGATGGTTCTTCTTCTTCTTCTTCTTCCTCTTCACAATCTATGTAGAATAATTTCTTCTCACCAAACTTATGTCCCTTACTGTACTTCCTGACACAATTAAATCATAAACCTTTTTCTTTTCTTTCCTCCAATTGTTGAGGTGTCAACCTTGTAGGTTGAGGTGTGTTAGAAGAAGGAGCATTGTTCTCTCTATAGATGTTAGGATTGGTCCTTCTAGTAGCCATAGCCATATTTTTACTTTCAACATTTCTTTCCACCTTAAATGCATTCTTCAATGATTTGGGTTCCCAAAGGCGAACGTCATGTTGAATGTTATCCTTTAAAGTTTCTATGAATACATCAATCAAGTGCTCATATGGAATATCTATTACCTTTATATTCAATCTTTGGAAGTTTTGAATGTTCTTGGTAACTAAAACCTTTTGCTTGAGATTTATCAATTGGGTAAAGAAGGTATTGCTCCATGTATCCTCATATTGTGCTATCATTTCTTCCATGAAAATTGTCCAAGTGACAAGTGATTTGTGAGAAAAAATCCATCAATACCATACAAATTGATTGGGTTCTAAATATAAAGAAGCAATTCGTACCTTTTGTGTATGTGGCACAATATGTAGATCAAAGAATTGCTCCATCTGAAGTATCCATGTGATTGGGTCCTTGCCATCAATTTTCCTCACATCGATCTTAGGAACATGGTTGGTCTTCAACCCAAAGTTGGAGTTTCTCCATTCTTGATTCACCTTCCTTATGTCCTCATCATGAATTTCATGGGATGAATTTTCACTTTCAAGTGTCTTCTCTGTTACAAAAATTTTCAATACTTCCATGATCTCCTCTTTTAAACCATCCATATTTGCCTCCAACTTAGCTTCCATCTCTTGTAGTTCATATTTTGTTACTATATTATTTTGTAAATCATTTATGTCCCTACACATTTTTTCACCTTCATCAAGAGTCCAAGTAGGATTGTCTGAAGGATTATTTGGTGTAGAAGTTCACTTTTTGGGTGTCATGTTGGCCAAGTATCACTTTTGAACCTTGATTTTGAGGTGGTTTTTCTAGATAATCTTTCTTCTGTTGTATCTCCCAAGTTTCGTCCCTTCTAGGTATGAAACATTATTTATGTATTTATTTGATATTTATTATCTACAATTCCACAAGTATGATCAAAATTGGATGTGCCAAGTGGAATTTATGGTAACTTCCCCACAACTTGTTGATGTTTTTCCTTTCCAGGAGATCTCACTTGTATAGTGTGCCCCACACAAAATAATTTATATAAAATTCTGAAACTTGTACCCGAAATACTAAATATTGTACACTATCCAATGAAACTGGTATCACTCAATTTGGATACTCTAGGAAGAAGTTATGATTGTTTTACCTGGAACACCTTCTTAAGACTAGTCAATAGTACTAGTCATATACCCTATCTTCCACATGGTGTATATACAAATTTATGATGACTCAGAAGCTGAACTTTTAACCACATATACCTTACTAATTTTTATGAATAGCCTCAATATTTCAGGTTCTGAAATGTTACATAAAACGTTTAGAGTGAAAATTCCACAATGGCTCATTTCAGGATGATTCCAGAACCCTATCTTTCACAGGATGTATCTATGAAAGTATAAGGCCTTAGGAGATGAATTTTTAACCCAAAGAACCTTTATTCGTATTATAAATATCCTCCAAGCCATTCCTTTTGAAACTTTGTAGAAACCAATTTATAGCAAAAATACCAAGGTGTCTCAGATGTAGCAGCGAAACCCCAAGACCTTGAGCTCTGATACCATCGGTTAAGAACCAAATATCAATATAGCATAGAAAAACCTCAGAATAAGTACTCAACACCTTGAAAAGGAGATAATTTTAGATAATAATCCTCTTTGAGGGGGCAACCTCCTTTTACCCAACATAAATGTTCAAGTACAAGATGATTCCAAATGAAAATGTCTCCTTGGTATATATAGGAGACTAGGAAGTATAATTACAGCTAATGGAATAAAGCTGACATAAATAAAATAACATTACTAATGTGATATGCCCCAATTAAGGGGTAATGAGCCAATATTAGGGCTTAACACGGGGCCATCCCAACCGACAACAGAGAAGAGAACCAAGCACAGAGATGACTTAGCCAATGCAAAGAGGATCCCGACCATATTGTCGGACTACATCCTGCCTCTGGCCAGTGCGGTGATTTGTGACAATGTGCCAAGATATTTCAAGTACACCATGGTTACTTCATACCTCCCGAAGGGGATACACGCAGTTCGAGCACTGTAGGACAAGATCGCAACGCTGAAGTTCAGTGACTTCAACCTTGGAGATCACAAGAATTATAGTACACTCTCTCTGTTTAAATACCTGACCAGAACAAAGGGGAATAACTCCAAGATAATCCCTCAACCATAGATTTGGAACCTCATCCAATACACCCTGCTCAATGTCATGAAAATACCACACTTTGAAAGGCACCAGGAAGTCAACACTTGTGTCAAGATGCTACTATCGTGTTACCATGGCGGATATTTATGGCTAGATCGCCATATTACAGTCGATCTGACACTGATCCATAGGATCATAGGGTTGAGTATGAAAGGACCTGATTTGCAGGAGTTCTATCCAGGAAAATCCACAAATCGCGCACTAGCACAAAAGATCAAGGATACATACAACGATGTGGAGAAGGGGACGTGAGGCTACAAGGTAGCCTCCATCCATAATGACGCAATATGCCTAGCATGTCAGTTAATAGATGGAAAGATGGTATGAAAGAATAGACCCATGCAAGTCATGGGCTTCTTCGTTGACCTTGCGGGGAATTTTGTAGAAGGTCTACAGATGAATTGGCTGAAGTACTTAGTCAATCAACTTGAGCTAGACTGTCGCGAAGCGCAGTATCAGGGCTATGAGTTCCACTTTAGCTGGCTCCTGATCCTAATCACCTTTATTTCCTAGGAGATGTTGGAAGGTGTGACCTTCCCAGATATTAAACTGTTTGAGTCGCTCTCTGTGAAGTTCACTATGTTGTGGTATTCAAGTGATATGAACAAACAATGGCAGTCAAACATTGTTTTTCATACCTACTACCTTTAGCTGAAAAGAACCATAGAAGAAGAACCTTGCATGACTCCAAACACCTTACAGAGATTCTGACCTCTGATGAAGTTCTACGTAGATCAACACTTCATCTACCTTATATCACGATTCAATGAACATAAGGAGCAGTTGGAGTCGCACTACAAGCTCATGGAAGAGGATCTTGAGGAGATCACTAAGGACTAGTCGACAAACCTCCTAATTCCAGCAGACCCTAAAGATATGTTTGACCCTAACATCCCAGAAACTGTGCATGATACACCCAGACCCAACAAAATGAAGAAGATTGAAGAGGTCCAAGACCTAAGCAACACCTCAGGAAAGACTGCTTTAGTATCACCTCACCGAGGGGGTCAAGAGGAGGAAATAAATGGCACAGGAGATGAACAGAAGAAAGGCGAAGTAACACCGTCGAGAGATGAGACTGATATCCTGAAGAAGAGGAATTTTTCTCCCCCAAAACCTTCTTCCTGGAAGAAATTGAAAGCCACCATAATATGAAGACTGTTCTTAGTGCCAATGATTTTGATTTCATCATCACATTGCTAAATGACGCCTCACTGGAATTGCAGATATGCAAGAAGTTGACCAAGAAGAAATGTATGACATACATAAGGTTGAGTTTTGAGGGGTACAATAGGCTCTTTAGTCCAATCACGTAGTGTCCACAATGCCCTTGTTGTCAAGAGAACTAGATTTGGGGGATGAGCCAGCCCAACTCCATCGATTAGCTGACGCGATCGAAGCTCATCTTTGTCGTGCACAAGAAGAAGCAGAACAAGATACCCAAACCCTGAAGAAAGTATAGGGATACATTATAGAACAACACGAAATTGAAGAACAAGAGAATTTTTCTCTCAAGGACAAGTTTTACGAAGAGAAAGCACATATGCAGCAAGAGAAAGAATAGTTGCTCATAGGGAAACTTGAATAAAAAGAAGTAGTCAATAGGGCACTTCACTCTATGATAGGCTTAGAGCCACAGGAAGAGGAATGAGTTGATCATAAAGTAGAGCAGCTCATGGAAGTCATCCAATAGCTACAACAAATAATAGAAGATCTAGAGCTCTGCACAGTGCCCAACACTCCACAAGATGTAAGATATCAAAGAGAAGCAATTGCCCGAAGCGTAGTTGAGAGAATAAAGGCCCTTACCACGGAATGCAAGCAACTCAGTGATCGAAGTGCCCAGACTTATGAGCAACTCATTGAGAATGCAGAACTGAAGACACCGGAGTCACATCTCCAGGAGGTGAAGCAACAAGAAGAAACAATACAGGTGCAGTTGAAGCCCCTGTCAACTATTGAAAGAATGAAGTGATCCCAAGAGTAACGCACTACCCAGCAGCAAGTTCACACCATTCAGATCAAATTCATGGAAGTTGTTAGTGATTTTTCTTGTCTCGGGATTAGGCGTACCCAGGTATTTAGTTGTGTGGGCAACACTTGAGCATATCGCGAGATAATACCATCTTGTAGAAGCAAGTCAAGCAAGCGAGCGGGCAAAGTTTTGTCTTCAGCAGTTGAGAACCATCCGCAGAGGAAATCAACGGTCAGAATCTTGCAGAGGAGATCGGTGAAATCCCGTCAGCCGCTAGATCTCGAGGAGTTGCGCCAGGGATAACCCATAGTGTGAAGAGGGGGAGAATCAGAAGTTTTCAAAGATAAGGAACTCTTGTATGCGGGAATTGCGATCCGCAATTTCCCGACCATATCAGGACCATCCGTCAGCAAGGACACGTGTCGAGAGATCCCACAGAATCGGGGATCAGGGAACTGAAAGTCCCGTGTACATGATAGCGGGAATCACGATATCCTGATATGCGATTTCCTGACGGTGTTAAGGGCCATAGTAAGGGACAGGTGTCGGAAGATCAAGCCTTGTAGGGATACTACGCCAAGTGGCATCGGCATACCGCGAGATTGGAAGTTTGTGAGTTGGAGCTGCAAAGATTTGCGTCCAGAGTTGCGAGGCCGTGAGAAGCGATATCTCGGCAACCATCGGTCGACATGTGGGACTGCAAGTGGAAGACAGGTGGCAGGTTTGCGCGATTGGGGATGGACTGTTGACATGTCAACGACCATGAGCCATCGGGTTTCGGCGAATATCGAGTCCCGTAGATGCAAACATCATGTCATTGTGAACGCCGAAACTCTGATGCAGGATTTGGCTATGGTCACACAAAGGCAGGTCCTGTGGATCGTGTTCTAGCCAGTAGGGGCTAGCTCATAAAAGGTGGAGCCCATCACATATCGGGTATCAGATTTCGGGAATCTAGCACTCCTTATTTTCTTGCTCTTTGAAGCTCCGAGCCCCGAATTTCTGATAAATCCCAGAATCAGGCCCACGAATTTGGTGCATGGTCATTTCACTCCTAGCCACCTCCGCCTCAACTTATTTCTCCCCCCTTGTTAAGCCACTGAATATCCTCTGTTGTCCCCACATCATCTTCTTGTGCCACATCGCATTTATGTCTTTAGATCCTAAGAGCCCATGCATACCCAGTATTCTGTCTGTCATGCCCATCACCTCATCCCTATCAGCTCCATCCTCAATGGCCAGCCGAGTCCCCCTGTAGAAATCCAGCAAAGCAACAGACAACCAAAGGTAGGCTACCACATCTGCCAAAAGAATATTTGACCAGAGCCTCTCAGATCCCAATGAATCAGTTAATGCAAATGAGGAAGGTGGGTGATACATCATCTCCTTCCTTAAACAGAAGGTTAGAAAGGAGTGTGAATAGAGATAGGCTGTTAGTTCCTCCTGACGAAGATCGCGTCTGACAAACGACTGCATGGGCATTCTACCCAACATCTGCATGCATAGCTTAACAAAGAAGCTTCTCAATGTCAAGCATTGAATTCATGATATGACCGTGCCTTCAGCGCCGGAGTCAGTTCCAAGTATATGAAGGCATTTCTACCATTTTTGTAGGTATCGATGGTTGATCAGAGCTCCCAGTTGTAAAGTTTTAATGAAGCACTGTTAATCTGATTATGTATGAACTTCTGAGACATATTGCCTTATGAATGCCAGTTTCTTTCATGCTTTTGTTTCACTATGTTAGAGCAACTCAGAATTGGAGGATCCAGTCGAGCTGTAGCTATTATAGGATGATGTTGTAATGGATCACTGTAGTAGTTGCACTGTCTCTAATCGGTTATTGTGATTTCCCTGTGCTGAGCGACTTGGAATTGGCGGATCCAGTCAAGTCCTCTTTCAGTTTCTTGAGACCCTGAACCAAGAGGATATTGCATTCAGAGTCTTTCCTCTACAAACTGTTGTAAGCCTGTTGCCTAAAGTTATTTTTTCACCCTTCTTATTAAGTCTTCCACCTATTCACCCTTAATCAACCCACTGGTTGAAGTTAGGATTCCAGACCTCCTTTGTTCTTTATGTACTAGACTCAGTCCCTGAGTTAGAGTGATACCTCCTCGAGCCATTATCTCCATTTGATCACCCCTGATAAAGGAATCGTGACATTAAACTGATGGGTGTCGGGCTCTGCTCCTGCAAGCAATCCAGGAGTGACTTCCGACGCTAACATTTATGGCACCGTTGTCGGGGAGGAAGTTGAATATTTTCCCCGGGATTGAACGACAACGACTACCTGATTCTGAAGGTGCATCGGAAATTAGAATTATCAAGATTGTTGCTGTGCACCTGACGACTCCATTGTGACGACTTCACTGGGGAGAACCCGCTCTATCAATTGTGGCTTTCAGAGGCAGACACACGCGATCTCATCCACAACTGCCCCTAGCTACACCTGAAACCGATCTGGAGGTGGTCCTGAGAAAAGGAAAGGCCCCTGAAGAAGAACCTTCCACTGCCGAAACAAATAATCCACCATCTCCTTCTGTAAGAACTCCATTTTCTTCCCCTTAGTTTCTTGATAGACCTCCTTCACACGTTTCCCGTTTCCTAAATTTTGGAAGTGTTCCTGCTGAGTTTTCCCCTCCTGGTCTGGGATTGGAGGGAGAAATCCTTGTCACTCCCTCCTCCTTGAATCACCTCTTGTTTCCCACCCCACTCCTAGGTTCATTCCATGTATCCCCTTCGCAAACTCCTTCTCCCTCGAGTTCTCCTCTACCTAATATTCCTATGGCCAGAGCAAATTCCCCTATGACCGAAATAAAGGTCATCATAGCCACTAGATATGCTCCCCTCGTGCTACCACATCCCCTCAATAACCTCCCAGCATAAGGGTACCTTAAGAAATTGCCCAAGTTTACAGGCGAGGGGGATATAAACTTCCGAAGAGCACCTAGCAGCGTTTTATACTTTCACAGATGATAATTTTATCATGCACACAGACGTATGGATGAGAATTTTTGTCCATAGTCTCCAAGGAGAGGCTAGAAACTGGTTCAGGGCCCTGCCTCCTGTATCTATTGATGGGATCAGAGCTCTAGATAATTCCTTTTTGAGGCAGTGGGGAGATAAAAAAGACTTCATGTATTACATGACAGAGTTTGGGTCGTTAAAGAGAAAAGAAGGAGAGTCTGTTTCTGACTTCTCCAAGAGATTTAATAAAATGTACAAAAAAATTCCTGCTGAGATAAAACCTTCCGAAGCTTCTGTAAAGATCACTTACTCCAGCGCCTTCAATCCTAATTTCTGCCTACTGCTAAGGGAGAGAAGAGTTTCTACGCTGGCGCACATGCAAGACCAAGCCATGGAGGTAGAATCCAATATATTGGCTGTCAACCGACTCAGGAACGTCGGTGATAGAAATACACCCAAGAAAAAGCATGAATCTTCCACATCCAGTCCCTCTCCCCTGCCCCATCAGACAGATGAAATAGCTAGAACACTAAAATCGTTTGCTTCCAAGATAGAAAGGTTGGAATTAGAGGGAAATCCCATGTACAAAAATCCCCAGAACACTGATAGTAGAGGTTTCAGACGACCTGCTAACAATGTGCCTCAGGTTTTCCCGAGAGAACAAAGGGGAAAAGACAGAGAAGATCAAAGGGTCCAAACCCCCTTCCAAAACAACCTACTTGATCATGAGGAAAGAGATGAGATAGATGAGTTTGGCCCGGAAATTCACTGTATTGAAGAAACCCCTCCTTTTCTCCACTTGACTCAGTCTGCGTACGAAAAATCCTTGATGAACATTTAGATCCACGAGTTAGGGAAGGGAGAAAGAGCTGGTCACACTCCTAACAGATATAATCTCAGGTCGAGAAGGAAAGAAGGAGACTTTGACAACTCAGATCTGCCCCTCATAACAAATAAGCCTACTAAAACAGTAGCAGCCACAGCTAAAGAAAAGAAGACTCAGAGTGCTTCATCGGCAGCCAAAGAGCCTGTCACTGAGGTAAGAGAAGATCCTAAACCTACCCCCTCCTTCAATTTTGAGCATGAGATTCAGAAGATTAGGATCCCTGTACCTCTCTCTGAGCTGGTTAAAAATGAGGATTTCAAAAGGTCTCTATCCAAGTTGCTACGATTTGAATCCCCCCAGCCTCCCTCTGACTCAATAAACCTTCAAGATGAGAAGCCTGCAGTTGTCTTAGGGCCCATGGTAGAAGAGAGAGATGATTCATCCCCCCCCTTCTACACATCCCTGAATATACATGATAAAGTACTGCATAACTGCCTCATGGACTCAGGGGCTTCCCATAACCTTATGCCCAAAATTGTAATGGAAGAGCTGGGATTAGAAGTGACCAGGCCTACCATGATTTATACTCTTTTGATTCAAGGAGGGTACAATGTCTGGGAGTCATCAAGGACTTGGTGGTTTCTCTGTTTCAACTACCCATGAAGAGTATGGTCATGGACATTGTGGTAGCTGATGTTCCTCCCAAGTTTGGCATGCTGTTGTCAAGGTCTTGGATTAAAAGACTTGGAGGAACATTACAGATGGACCTCATGTATGCTACCATCCCAGTGTTCGGAGGGGAGCATAGAATACTATACAGGGAAGCCCAATTGGCCTACATAATCAGTGATGAAGCCAACCCTACCAATCACCCCATCTTTGCCTTGGACACTGATTTAGGCTCCAATTTACTGCAACTCACCCATGCCCCCGAGCCTCCTCTGAAACTCAGAAAGCCGCCCATTGTTTCCTCTGAAGTTCCTCTCGCCATCACCTTAATATAGAAAATGTATTTGGATGGAGCCTGTTCCCGAGAAGGCGTCGGAGCCGGAGTGGTTTTTGTGTCACCTGTTCAGGAGACCACATCCCTGTCATACAAATTAGAATTTGAAGCTACCAACAATGTGGCAGAGTACGAAGCTCTTATACTAGGACTAAGAGCCGCAAGGGAAATGGGAATCCAGGAGATAGCAGTGTTCAGAGATGTCGAGTTGGTATTCCAACAGGTCAGAAGCGCTTATCAGGCCAAGTATCCTCGACTTAGGGGTTATCGAAATGAGGTATGGGACCTAATTGACAGTTTCTTCTCAGCGTTCAACATTTCTTTCATCCCAAGAGAAAAAAACACAGTGGTAGATTCTTTGGCGTCATCAGCAAGCATTTTCAAGGTACCCTTTCCTCCCAAACTGAGGTATGATGTAGAAGTAAAATACAGGCCCTCCATACCTGACAATGTCAAGCATTGGAAGGTGTTTGAGGATGATCTTGAGCTAAAGAAATTCTTGGAGACTATCGAAGAATTTTCAGAGATGCATATCGACCAAGATTTTGTCTCTGAGGAAGAGTTTGATGGGGGTGAGTTGCTGAGTAAAATAGCAAATCACGACATTATTCAATTGCCTGGCAATCACATCCCAAGGGGACTAGTCCCATTGGAAAGATTGTTAGATGGGAATGACGTGGAAATAAAGGGAAGAGTTTCGGGTGATGATGCTGAAACAGCCAAGTGAAACATTGGCACACCAGAAGAGCCTAAGTTTGTCAAGCTGTCAACGAGTTTTACCAAGGAGCAGAGGATTGAGTATACCGAGTTGCTGAAAGAGTTTGCTGATGTGTTTGCATGGACCTACAAAGACCTTAAGATGTATGACACATCTGTCATTGAGCACAAGATCCCACTGAAAGAAGAGGCTAAACCATTCAGGTAGAAGCTGAGGCAGATAAATCCCATGTTGCTACCTATCATGGAGAAAGAAGTGAAGAAATTGTTAGATGCCCGAATCATTGTCCCATTGAGGTATTCCGAGAGGGTGGCCAATTTGGTTCCAGTAAGAAAGAAAAGTGGGGAAATCAGACTCTGTGTTGATTTCAGAAACTTGAATAGAAGCTCAAAGAAAGACAATTATCCCCTGCCCAACATGGAACACATATTGCAGAAGGTCACTGGTGCATCTAGGATATCCATGATTGATGGTTTCTATGGTTACAATCAGATATCAGTCATGCCTGGGGATAGAGAAAAGACATCTTTCACCACTCCTTGGGGTACATTCATGTATGCCAAAATGACTTTTGGATTGATGAATGCTGGAGCAACGTTTCAGTGAGCTATGGATATAGCGTTCATAGGGGAGAAGGATCAGTTTGTGGTAATCTATTTGGATGATATCACAGTCTTCTCCAGGACAGACAAGGAGCACTGCTGCCACTTGAGAAAGGTCTTCATGAAGCGTCGGAGGTATGGCTTATCCTTAAACCCCAAGAAATCCTTGTTTGCTATGAAGGAGGGGAAGCTGCTAGGCCATATAGTATCAGCAGAGGGAGTAAGGATTGACCATAGTAGGGTGGAAGCAATTCAGACCCTGACACTTCCCAGATCTAAAAAAGAGGTTCAGGCATTTTTGGGGAAGATAAATTTTCTGAGGAGATTCGTCTCAAATTTTGTCGAGCTGGTGAAACACATCACAACCATGCTCAGGAAGGGAAATGAAGTAAAATAGACCGCTGAACCGAGGGAATCTTTTGTCCAAATAAAGAAGGCGTTGACTGAGGCACCTGTGCTAATCAACCCCGATTATTCCAAAGATTTCCTGATATTTTCTTTTGCTTCCTGTGATACAGTAGCGATAGTTTTGTTGTAGAAAAATGATCAAGGGCAAGAGAAACCTATTGCCTTCTATAGCAGGGCATTAAGAGATGCAGAACTCCAGTACGAGATCATGGAAAAGCAGGCCTATGCATTGGTGAAAGCTCTCAAATATTTTAGAGTCTATGTCTTGCACTCAAAGATCATTGCATATGTTCCTTCGACCTCTATGAGGGACATTCTTATATAGCCCGACATGGATGGGAAAAGAGGTAAGTGAATTGCCAAAATTCTAGAATTTGATCTAGAAATTAAGCCCACCAAGTTGATAAAGGGACAGGTTTTAGCCAAATTGCTAGCCGAATCCAACTGCAAATCCTTGGGGATTAAATTTGTCAATGAATAAGATGCGTCATCCAACAAGCACTTTCAGGGTGCCTTACCACTAGCATCTTGCGACTGGTACAAGGATATCTTGTATTTTCTACAAGAATTAAAGCCTCCTGATGGATTGGGAAAAAGCAAGGTGAGAGCTCTAAAGCTCAAGGCGGTCAAATATTGCCTCATTGACCGAACCCTGTATTGGAAAGACCCCCTAGGGTTATTATTAAGATGCCTGGATCCGCAAGAGGCCCAGAAGGTTATGTTTGATTTCCATAGCATTCTCTGCGGAGTTCATCATTTCTGGAAGACCACAGCTCACAAGATCCTCCGGGCTGGTTACTATTGGCCCACTCTATTCCCTGACATCTGTAGAGAAATTAGAGCTTGCATCAAATGCCAGAGGTTCTCAGGAAAGCAACAGCTCAAACCTCTGCCATTAAATCCTATAGTAGTTTTAGCACCTTTTTAGCAATGGGATTAGACTTCATTGGAGAAATTCATCCTCCCTCAATTGGCCAACACAGATGGATCCTTACTGCGACAGATTACTTCACCAAGTGGATAGAGGTTGTTCCCACCAGAAGTACTTCTCACAAAGTAATTATCAGCCTCCTCGAATATGTCATGGCTAGATTTGGTTTCCCTAGCAAAATTGTCACTGATAATGCTACCCCCTTCAGGTCTGAGCCTCTGGTCAAGTTCTGTGAACAGTTTGGGATTTCGCTGATTCACTCTACCCCCTATTATCCTCAGGGAAATGGATTGGCAGAATCTTCCAATAAAGGTTTGATCAAGCTCATTAAAAGATTATTGGAAGACAATAAAAGGGCCTGGGATGCAAAACTCAAATTTTCTCTATGGGTTGACCGAGTGACAACAAAGAAGTCCCTAGGAATTTCACCCTTCCAGCTTGTTTACGGAATAGAGGTCGTTTTCCCTACTCAGCTCGCCTTACCTGTGGCAAACTTCCTCCAGGACTTTGAAGAGGAGCCTGACCATATGGTCAGAAGAATTCATCAAATGGTGGAAGTGCAACAAACTAGGGAATAGGTCATGAATAGGGCCCACGATCATCAGCAGAAGATCAAGCAGGCTTTTGACAGGAGGGTCAAGAAAAAGAAGTTTGAGATCCGGGACTTAGTATTTAAATGGGACGCACCCAGACAGGATAAAGGAAAGCATAGCAAGTTCGACGCCCTCTAGATTGGCCCCTTTAAAATCTCTGAGATCTTCTCCAACAACACCTATGGGTTGCAGGATCTGGAGGGCGAAGAGGTTTTCAACAGCCCAGTGAATGGGCATTTCCTGAAAAGATGTTTTATTTGAGCCTTAAACGACTCCTCTGTTTGTAAGTATTGTCTTTTACTTCTTTGATTATTTTATTTTTGTATGTTTTCAGATTAATAAATGACTCCATAGCCCAACAGCAAGGCACTAGAGCTGTAGAATGAGTTCTTAGAGAATCACAGGGACGACTCTATCCCCCATGGAGCCTAATGTTAGCGATTTTTCTTGTCTCGGGATTAGGCGTACCCAGGTATTTAGTTGTGCGGGCACCACTTGAGCATATCGCGAGATAATCCCATCTTGTAGCAGCAAGTCAAGCAAGCGAGCGGGCAAAGTTTTGTCTTCAGCAGTCGAGAACCATCCGCAGAGGAAATCGATGGTTAGAATCTTGCAGAGGAGATCGGCGAAATCTCGTCAGCCACTAGATCTCGAGGAGTTGCGCCGGGGATAACCCATAGTGTGAAGAGGGGGAGAATCAGAAGTTTTCAAAGAAAAGGAACTCTTGCATGCGGTAATCGCGATCCGCGATTTCCCGGCCAGATCAGGACCATCCGTCAGTAGGGACACGTGTCGAGAGATCCCACAGAATCGGGGATCGGGGAACTGAAAGTCCCGTGTACATGACAGTGGGAATCTCGATATCCCGATACACGATTTCCCGACGGTGTTAAGGGCCATAGTAAGGGACAGGTGTCAGAAGATCAAGCCTTGTAGGGAGACTACGCCAAGTGGCATCGGCATACCGCGAGCTTGAAAGTTTGTGAGTTGGAGCTGCAAAGATTTGCATCCAGAGTTGTGAGGTCGTGAGAAGCGATATCTCGGCAACCGTCGGTCGGCATGTGGGACCATAAGTGGAAGACAGGTGGCAGGTTTTCGCAATTGGGGATGGACCGTTGACATGTCAACGGCCATGAGCCATCGGGTTTCGGGGAATCGCGAGTCCCGTAGACGCAAACATCGTGTCATTTTGAACGTTGAAACTCCAATGGAGGATTGGCTACGGTCACATGAAGGCAGGTCCTGTGGATCGTGTTCTAGCTAGTAGGGGCTAGCTCATAAAAGGTGGAGCCCATCGCATATCGGGTATCGGATTTTGGGAAGCTAGCACTCCTTATTTTCTTTCTCTTTGAAGCTCCGAGACCCAAATTTCCGATAAATCCCAGAATCAGGCCCACGAATTTGGTGCCTGGTCATTGCACTCCTGGCCACCTCCGCCTCAGCTTATTGCTCCCCCCTTGTTTAGCCACTGAATATCCTCTATTGTCCCCACATCATCTTCTTGTGCCACATTGCATTTACATCTTTAGCTCCTAAAAGCCCATGCATACCCAGTATTATGTCTGTCATGCCCATCGCCTCAGACCTATCAGCTCCATCCTCAATGGCCAGCCGAGTCCCCCTGCAGAAATCCAGCAAAGCAGCAGACAACCAAAGGTAGGCTACCACATCTCCCAAAAGAATATTTGACCAAAGCCTCTCAGATCCCAATGAATCAGTTAATGCAAATGAGAAAGGTGGGTGATACATCATCTCCTTCCTTAAATAGAAGGTTAGAAAGGAGTGTGAATAGAGACAGGCTGTCAGTTCCTCCTGACAAAGATCGCGTCTGAAAAATGACTGCATGGGCATTCTGCCCAACATCTGCATGTGTAGCTTAACAAAGAAGCTCCTCAATGTCAAGCATTGAATTCATGATATGACCGCGCCTTCAGCGCCGGAGTCAGTTCCAAGTATATGAAGGCATTTCTGCCATTTTTGTAGGTATCGATGGTTGAGCAGAGCTCCCAGTTGTAATGTTTTAATGAAGCACTATTAATCTGATTATGTATGAACTTCTGAGACATCTTGCCTTATGAATGCCAGTTTCTTTCATGCTTTTGTTTACACTGTGTTAGAGAAACTCGGAATTGGAGGATCCAGTCGAGCTGTAGCTATTATAGGATGATGTTGTAATGGATCACTGTAGTAGTTGCCCTGTCTCTAATCGATTATTGTGATTTCCCTGCGCTAAGCGACTTGGAATTGGCGGATCCAGTCAAGTCCTCTTTCAGTTTCTTGAGACCTTGAACCAAGAGGATCTTGCATTTAGAGTCTTGCCTCTGCGAACTGTTGTAAGCTTGTTGCCCAAAGTCGTTTGTTCACCCTTATTATTAAGTCTTCCACCTATTCACCCTTAATCAACCCACTGGCTGAAGTTAGGATTCCAGACCTCCTTTGTTCTTTACATACCAGACTCAGTCCCTGAGTTAGAGTGATACCTCCTTGAGCCATTATCTCCATTTGATCACCCCTGATAACCGAATCATGACATTAAACTAATGGGTGTCGGGCTCTGATCCTGTAAGTAATCCAGGAGTGACTTCCGACGCTAACAGAAGTGACTAAAAGGCTCCAACCTGTATAGGATGAGGCTTACCAATTGTTCACAGAGATAGAAGTCCAAGGAGAAGAACTGGAGCAAGTTGTTACTACAACTGAAAAATGCCTAGAGGGGCCCTTGAACGAGGCAGTCATCCACGAATTTGCAGAATAATAGGTCGTAGCACAACAAAAATTCGAAGCAGCTCGAACCAAGCTCGAGGATTTTGAAGATGAACTACCCCGATTAGAGTGACTCGGGACGAGTCACAGGTGAGTGTTGGGGGCATGTTGGCTTTTGACCAAGTTTTTAGGATGCCTGGTCATAATTGAACTATTTTTTGGACTTTGACAGGCTGTCGAAGATGAAGCGCAAGACGAAGTGGAGATTGCGGGATATCGACCCCCTTTTTAGGCATTTTTGGGTTTTGGGATTATGTAATGGGTATGGGAATGTTGGCCCATGGGTTTACCCATGCTTAGGCCCACTTTTTTAATATATAAATAAGTAGCTAGGTGAAGTAAGTAAAGAGCTACAAGTTCGATTTGTGTGATCGAAAGTGCTAAGTGATGAATAGAGATTGTTTTTGTGCATGTTGTGTAGGAATTGCAAAGCTAAGTGCAAGTAGTTGTAAGAAGGCTTTGAGATGTAACCTGTCTCGGGGGATTAGGATCTAGTGAAGTGCAAAGATCTCTTGTCCTATGAGGAGTAGGGTTGTTGAGGCTTTGTGCTATAACTGATTGACAAAAGATAATAGAAGAGAAGAAGAGTTGGTGGATGTAGCCCCAGGGTGGGGTTGAACCACATATATGCTTTGTTTCTCTTCTTTGTGCAATGTATTGATGTGTTTCTGTGTGATTTGCTTACTACTTTATGAATGTTGGATATATATGTTGTTTCTTTGTGATTAATAAGGTGAATGAATGCTAGATCTGACCTATGTGAGTATGCTTAGTGCTTGAATCTATTGAATCTAATGAGTTTCTTTCATGCTAAGTGTTATTAGATGTTGGATATGGTTAATTACTACGACGCTCTGTAATTAGGGTTTGTCTACGTTGTTACTAAGAAATGAATCTTGATGAATGTTGATTTCTAAGTGCTCTATTAAGTTTCCAAAACATAGATCTATGTCCCATCTAAGGTTGCATACATCTGAGTCTTGCAACCACCCCTACCTCTACCTTAGGTGAGACTTCATCTTCTTCGCAGGTGTTGCCGAAAGGGTTGGTAGTTAGGTTTTTGTTGGTGCGTTGTTATAGCGTTGAACCCTGGCTCTGCCCCTGTGCCAACACTTATCATCTTGACTCTCATTAATTCTTTCAAATTTTTCATGAATATATGAAAACTCATGACTTAAAAGGATTAACTTTTAAATAAATAATCCACAGCCAAAACACTTCACCTGATGCGCTCCAAAATTTGGCATCGGAAGAAATTAAAAGGTGAAAAGGAATCACTCGAAAAACCTTAGTCGTCGAGCGTCGATATTCCTCGACATCGATGAAAGGAAGGCTTATTTCGTGACACGCATTACACAAGGATATCATCGATGGCCGATCCCATTCGAAATTGGTAAGAGGTGAAGGGAGTAAACGATTAACAAAGAAATAAATGATATCCTCAATCACCGATCCCGAAACATTTCGGCATCATGAGTTTTTGAAGAAGCTGATACAAAATACGTGATAGGTTTCTCCCCGATCACCAAACCCTGATACCTTTCGGCATTGACGATCCCAGGCTTATATTAAAATGTGCAACTTATTCAAAAACCTGACTCCGAGTGATATATATGATCATACCACCTATCCTCATCTGCCACATGTTCTTGAGGCCCAAGTCACACTCCCGAGTCATTTTTGCCATGTCAGCACCATACGATGAAATCAATCAATGTTAGAGGTTTCTCACAGAAGGATATCAATGAAAACATCCATCACACATCGTCGATCCCCAATCTTCTGATGCGATGGGGAATTTTAGTGCTAAGATATGAAGCATTTAAGGGACTAATTAATTTCAAATCTCGCATTAGTTGTTGCTTTGTGTGTGCATCAAAAGGTCATTTGAAGTTACTGAAAGAACACACCACCCTCCGCTCCTCCTTCGTCAACCCATAATAAATTAAATTGCAGACATTTGGTGGTAGATTTGTTTGAATTTCACTCATCATACGAATTAATTGGTTGATACGACTGGTAAGTTATTCCCTGCTAAATCCTCTTGAGCCATTGTGAATGAGATCATTTTGCATGCAAAGGAGTTTCAAAGCATCCAGAGGAACGAGACAAGCAATTCAAAAGCTTCCAAGACCCCCGTGAGTATCAAACTACAAAGTTTAACAAGCTTTAGAGGTATGTACCAGTCTAGATTTTTCATGCTTATGCTCAGTACATGTATTTCACCCAGTGTTGATATATGTGCAGTCTCTAAAGGATTTTATTTTCATTGAAGAAAAGAAATCAATCGAATATTGGGCAAAAATGGCCTAGGAACCTCATTGGGAGATTCAAGAAAATGGGTTGAGAGCGAGAGGAACTGGGTCAAAATCAGAAAAGAAATGAAGGACATCGTACTCCCCTATTTTGACATGCCCGACGAATTTGTCGACTTGCGCAACATAGTAAAATCGCACATTGAGCAAGACTTAGCATGGGCCAAAGAAATAGAAAAGGTGGTAGACATGGCACCAGGGCAGATGTGACAGTTTATGGAACACCTAATCAAATCTCAGGCTATGATGCAACAATTAAGTTCCAGTCTAGTCAAGTATCAAGCACATGCGATAGAGATAAGAGAGATTTATGCAGCCCCGCCGAAACAACATAGATTCCCATACACAAAAACCTGTGAGGAGTTGTTCATCAAGTGGTCGGAGTACGCGAAGAGTCACCATTTTAAAGTAATATATTGAGATGACTCTTAAACAAACTATTAGGAGAGAACGCCATGTGGCGATTTTTTTTTGCTTATATACACTTTAGACGTTACTTTTAGTTAAATTTTATGTTATAAATAGGAGCATCGACTGATTAGTTAAGGTTCGATGGTTGTTGCAAGAAAATCTCATTTTTTTTTGTTAATAATTATTTTGGAGCTGCCTTTAATTAAGAAGTCCTTATGTACCAGAAACAAGTTTATGTTTTCATAAAATGCATGTATGATTGGATGTCGAGAAGAATTATTTCCTATCTCGTCTCATGAATAGATGATGTAACAAGTAAGAGCTATTAAATCTATTGTTAAGTTATCTGATGCAATATTTTATAGTTCGTTTCTTTAATGATAAAGATAAATCATTGTGTTATTATGTGATGGATGATTAGAGTTAAGTGAATTATTTTTCTTGCCATTATTTATCACATGCATGTTTTCTTCTGATAATTAGTATCTCAGTCAGAAATTGGAATACTCACACGATTAATGTATTAGTACTAAGACTGTGGTAGATGATCATTGTATGCATGCTTGTGTAAAGGGTTATCCCAAGCTCAGCCTCTTCTCCAGTAGTTAAACTTGTTCTCATTTTGTTACCTAGTTGATTTATACCGACTTCCATATTATATCGGTCCCACCTAAGAGAAAATACAAAAAGAGAAAGTCGAAACTGAAGGAGATGCCTTCGCAAGAAAACATAAAGCCCATCAATTAATTGGCCAGATCGCAAGATCTGGAGAACCATTCCACTATTAAGCGCCGTAGAGTCTAATTGGGCCTCGGTAGCAAGTTTGGTTCCTACTGTTGAGTTAAATGGATTTAAGACCCATCAACACATTCCTCTTGTGGGAAAGAGAAATGAGAAGAATAAATACATGAGCAATGTGAGAAGCTTTGCATCTCACAAGACTGGTCACTATGCTAGTCAGTGTCCAAACAAGAAGGAGAAGAAGTTGGAACCAGAGGGGTCAACATCAATAGAGATTGCAGAGTTTGTTAAGAGACATGAGAGGGAGTTTTCTCTCATGACTGATCCCTTAAACATTGGCTGCCTAGTGTTCGAGGACATTGAATTGTGGTTTGTGGACAGTGGAGCTTCGTGACATATGAAAAGGATGAGGTTAATGTTCCTGAGGCTTTTGGAAACATAATCAAACTGTTGTGTGAATGTTGGTACTGACTCACAACATGCAGTGAAGGGGGTTGGAAGTGTTAGATTCCATCTAGAGTCAGGACAATTTCTGGAGTTTTTCGGAGTATTGTATGTTCCAAAGATGATGGTTAACTTACTCTTAGTGTCATACTTGGAGGTTGATGGATTTGGAGTGGAGTTCTATTATGGTCAGGTATTTTTATATCCAGAGGGAGATATTCCAGAGACAATAATGATGCTTGGCGTCGAGTATGAGAGGATGTACATGTTGTTGGGTCGATCTGTTTTGGGGTCTAGTGGATTTCTAGATTCAGATTCTGTATTGGAGAGTGGGGAGGTTGCATGGGAGAGAGAGTTGATACTGGGGACTCAGTCCTCTTCCGGGACTCTCAAAGGACTCATTATTCATGAGTGAACACAGATGTATGCTCAAGAGAGTGTGCAATCTCCTAGGATCATGTATTTAGTTCATTGTAGAAGTAGAGACTTCGAGTGAAGTGGGAGTAGTGGATTCATGTTCAGAGGGAGAAACGATTTCAAGTACAGGGGGAGAAGAAATGCAAGTTGATGAGTTTGAGACGGGTTCTGGTGGTGATACCAAAAATACATCTCTCTCTAAGAGGGAGTGTTAGAATTGGTAGCTCATAGGTACTTCTACATAGGCGATGACCATCATGTAGAAGGGAGTGAGCACATTTCTCCCTAGTGACTTTATAATGTGTCTTTATAAAGTAACTTTATAAAGTGATTTTATAAAGTTGGGTATTTTAATTTTTAAATGAAAAAGTGACTTTATGATGTTATGGGTCTCTTTAGTGACTTAAGTGACCTCAATGGATTAGTAATTCATCATCGTTGATCGCAAGGGAGAGTGATGAGCCACTTAAGGGAGATCAAGGGTTAGAAGAGTTACATCTCGAAATTTCTTAAAGGAAGCTCATGAGGGAGAGAGAGGGCGCACATATTGAGGATAGATTGGAGGGAATGTGAAGGGTTACATTGTCCAAGAGAGAATTTTCTTTTTTGGAGGGAAAGAGTCATAGAAGAGAGAGTTGTCATCCATCCCCAGGTGAGGGATAGGCACACATTCCAATGTTTAAGACTACATTTATTGATGTACGTACTGCAACTATAGGAGGAGGTTGTACAATAGTGATTTTTGGTTGTACATAAAGAGAAAAGGCACATAAATAGAGGGCTATATTTTAACAGTTGGGTGGATTGATTTTCTAGGAGATTTTGTTGAGTGAAACCTGTTTTTCAAGGTACATTACAGTGTTGAAATTTTCTGGCATGATTTCCAAGACGTTTTGGTACTGTTGTTGATTGTACAAGGCCATACAAGCCATACAACCAAGGCACATTTCCCAAGACTGAATTCTGGCTAAGTTTTTTGTAAGAGTATCTTGCTGGAAAGTGAGATAAGTATTGTTTTTAAATGTTGTTGTAAAGGCTATTGTAAACTATGATATTTTCCCTATAGTTGAATAAGAAATTTTATCCTTAAGCTATCATTTTTTCTATGTATTCTAAAAGTGGAATTGCCCAATATTTATGGTGCCAAATGTGTTATTTTGTCTGTTGTTATGAGTTATTTCCACCGTTGATTTAGTTTCATATCTATATCACGTAGTGTTTTTTCTCATTAAGTGTAGTTAGGTATTGGGTTTTAATACTTTACTGTTGAAACTTAATAAGAGGTTGAAATCTGAGTTTTATATAGTGATTTTTTGAGCTATATTTTCAACAAAGTCAGAATTAATCTATGTATGAATATCTTGGATTGGTGTCTACACATATATTATTGAGTTAATGCTCAATTGAAGAGATTGGTGTCTCAATCCAGTTGGTTCCTACATCTTTTTGAGTTGGTGCTCATTTGAGGATATTGGTGTCTCTAGTAGGTTGGTGCCTACAAAAATTTATAAATATAAGTTTATGGTTTTCTAATGGTTAGGTTTCCATGTTAAACTCTATGCATTATGAATTCAATTTATATGTGATAATTGTTTCTTGGATAACAAATTATTGATGAATGGTTAAATAAATTAAAAAGTGTCTTATACCAATTCACCCCACCCCCCTCTTAGTAGAATCATAAGTCCAATAAAATGTGCCAATGAGGAGTCAAGTAGGTGGATATTTCTAGGAGGTTGTATCATATGGATAAGGGAAAGGATGGGTAGATGTGAATAAATAACTAATTTCTTTTCATAACTAAAATCTCAAACCATGTACAAATCTTAACTACCTCCTCAACATGTGTACCAAGGGACAAGGATAAATTGATAAAGGTGGAAAATCATAATTCTACTTTTCTTTTTTTAATTTATTTTATTTTCCTTTTGTTTTTTGGTTTATATGTGTTGCTTCAACCTTTATTCCAAAGGGGCACTATTACCCTAATTTAGTGTACCGCATGGAACATAAAGTTTCATTCCTAGTGAATGATCAATTTTTTTCTAGTATGAATCTTAGTGAACGAGGCCTTAATGAAGGTTTATATAATAGGAATATAAATAGGAAAATAATGTTGCACACAAACTAAGGTTTGAGTTTAATTAATGAGTAATAATAATATCCCTAACCACTTTTATTTTTTCACACATGGAAATGGTAAAATGATGAAATATGAAAAATGAAAGGTTAATTATAAAGTGAAACATATATGAATATGGGTGAAATGACTCATGAACCCTCTATAAATAGGAATATGAGGAATATTAGTGTTATGTGAATATACCAAGGAAATAAGTTAAAATGTGATGAAATATGAATTATACCAGGTTAAAATGGTGAAAATGTGATTAAATGTGAGTGATATCCAAGTAGATCCATAGAAAAAAATTACACCATGTGCTAGAAGACATAAAAATCTAAGAATAATACATGAAACCATGATGCAAAACCCAAGTGAGAGTAATAACTAGAACATCACGAGAAAGGGGAAATAACAATGTGATCTATCCAATAATGATCCAACATGAGAAAAGTGTCTCCATCAATAAAATGTATGAAAGTATAACCAAACCATTAGATGACCATAATCTATCACCATCTATCATATAGAAGTGAATTTGCTCCACCAAATGTCTCCATAAAACAATCCAATTTCAAGAAGAGAAACGGCTCCATGAAGGTGTGTATCCCTAAATCCATTGAAATTCTCCATGTGTACTAGTTGTAAACCCCATCAATGTTATGGAAATAAAAATGTGAAACCTCATACAATATGAGTTGTAACATTACCCTCAAACTTGTGTACAAGTGTTGGGTATGTGTTATATTCTCTGCACAACTAGATCTAGAGTCAACATTGCATTGGGTGTGTGAGGGGTTAGAGAGGGGGGTGGGTGGGTAGCCTCCCCCTACCCGAGGGGTCACATGGGGGAAGGATCCCCCCTTAAAAAGTTTTTTGGCATTTTTTTGTCCCTTGTTTGGCAGTTTTTCGTCGCATGGTTTTGACCGATGCTTTTCTAATTTCAGTTAAGGAATTAGGTTTTTTGACTAATTTGGTTCAATGGATTAGGGTTTTTTGGATGCCACAATATCCTATATATGTATTGTATTGTAAACAATGAATATAATAGAATATTTAAGGTGCAAATCTAAACTGGTTGTTGGTTTTCCTGGTTTGCATTTGTAGGGTAAAAGTCTCTTTGTAATGTGTTGTGTTCCATTTATCTTATCTATTTTAATAATAAGATGTCTACAGTAATTAATTGTACATAGTTAAAATATACATTTGGTATCAGAGAAATTATTGTCTTCAGGTGGAAACCTTTGTGGTTATGGGTTTGGATTGGTTATGTGATAAGCCTTGTTATAGTGGAAGATACACGATATTGATTTTGTAGATGAAAACAAATGGAGAGAAGTTTGAAATAGAGAACTTGAAATTTAATGGGAATTCTTTTTATCTATGGAAGCTCAAGATGAAATGTATGTTGGTGGACAAGGATGAATGGGTCGTTGTGGATCTAGGTATTGCACCTATAGTAACATCGACAAAAGACTGATAACATTTGGATTAGAAGGTGAAGAGAACAATCTATTTGTGTCTCTCAGATTCAATATTACTGAATATGTTAGGGGAAGCTACGACCAAGGATTTATGGAACAAGATGGGGAATTTGTATCAATATAATTCCCTGGTAAAAAATTGTTTCCGCAGAAGAAGTTGTATAAACTAAGGATAAAATATGGAGAATCAATGAAAGAGAATTTGAACGCCTTTAATATAATGGTAAGTCAGTTATTATTTTTTGATATTAATATTGCTAATGAATAAAAATGTATCATTTTATTGTGCTCTTTACTAGACTCGTGGGATAGTCTCGTTGTGGCCATAGGTATTAATAAAACTACTAAGTTTTGATGATGTGATATCATCCTTATTGTTAGAGGAGATGAGGTGGAATAACATGGAAGGAAAAAGAAAAAAAACGTTATTTATGAGAGGACTCTCTCAAGAAATAAATATATCTAATTCCCCAAGTGAGAGATATAATCTAAGGGTATGTCTAAACCTCCCAGAAAATTTGTAAAGATATGTTGGAGATATGGAAAATAAGGGAACTACAAGAAGTAATGTAGATCCAAAAGTGTTGATTGAGGTAAGGGATTTGATGATGCTCCTTCTAAAAAGTAAAAAAGATACATGGGAAGAGGGGGTATGTACTTGGATTCTTCAAGAACACATGGATATCATGAGGCAAGGATGGTTGAATCAGGTGCATCCATTCATATGAATCCTCATAATGAGTGGTTATGTGAATATGAAAGGTATGATGGAGGTGATTTTTTCCTAGGTGATGAAACGATAGCCAAAATCATAGGAAGAGGAAAATTCAATTTGAAGCTCATGGATTGAAGAATTAGAAAACTCCCTGGTATTTTACACATCCCAATATTGTCCATAAATTTTATTTCTATAAGAAAAATGGACGATGCAAGGGAGAAAACAATGTTTGAGAAAGAAACCTACAGGATGGTTCAAGGAGAAATGGTGTTGTTGAAGGGAGTATAGATTGGAAATATGTATAAGATGCAAGGAAGCACTATTAGTGATGGATGAAGGAAGCACTATTAGTTTCATTGTTCCTGATATAGCTGAGTTGTTTGTCGCACCATGAGTCTGAAGGAAATGGTCAAAGACTTCAACAAAATATTCACAACTATCTTAAATAAATTGCAGCCTGAAGCTAAACCTACTCAGGAGTTGAAAATTGAAGTATATGTTAATGCTCTCCCAACTTTTATTTCCATGTTTGTGAAGAGGGATGCCAAACAAACCCTAGCAGAGAATTTTGAAGAATCCAAAATGATAGATTTCCAAATGAAGGGATGTAAGGAAGGTCGGGTCTCATTAGTTAAGAAGGAAGTTTAACCTCCTCCTAGAAGAGAACTCTTGTTAACTAGACCCATAGGGAAACAATCAGAACAAGGTCCCAAAATGGGTAACAAAGACATAGAATACCTGCAATGCATGGTTAATAAATTATCAAATGAAATCATAGACATGAAAAGAAGTGCTGGGGAGGGAAACCAAGGCCAAAGTCCCTATAAACCTTTATTTAAAAGGAATCCACCTTTCAAATCAATTGAACCTCCCCCAACCAACTTGAACATATACCTAGGAAATGTAGCATATGATTTTTCCTGCACTTATCACCAGAAGAACCACTCTGAAAGAGACTCCCCTCAATGGGTGCATGCCATGAATTTGATGGCCAACCAGTTTCTAGATGAGGTTTCCCTAACCAAACAATCAGGCGGTTCAGTTATGAATGTGGTTGATCATGAATAAATTGATCCACCAGAAGATACAACCATGCTGATATGGGATCCTGATATAATTATGCCTTCCGATGACCTATTTGAGGTTCAAGAACCATCCGTGAAGCTCTCGGTGGTGAAAACGCAAAGTAAAGGCCAACCCATATCAAACAATCGCACTACTACCCAAAATTTGGGAGGAATATCAACTCTGGATCACCTGAAAGAACATTTCTCTCACCAAAGAAACCCTATAAATATCCATACACGAGAATCACCCAATATGGATTACAACATAGTTGAATATCTAAAGAAGTTGAAGGCTAATATATCAGTTATGGACATATGTAGAATCCCTTAGCAAAAGGACTTCTTGTTACAAGATTTGAAATCAGTAGAGAATCCTGCGACGAGCACTGACCCAGGAAGAAATCTAATCCCCACAAACCTAGGGGATAAACCAACTGTGAACACTTGCTCTGAAGATAAGGAGGGAAGACCTTTTGTCCCACCATTCCTTTTAACATTTGAAGTCTTCAACAAAAACCTCCATAATTGTTTGGTCGATTCAGGATAATCCTCTAATGTTATGCCTCAGTCTGTCTGCAAAACACTAAACGCAGTGCCTCTCAAGAGTGATAAGCATGTAATACAACTAGAAAAAATGCAGGTGAAGATCAAGGGAGAACTCAAAGATGCAATGATTAGAATAACGACACATCCTAATTTTGTGAAAGTGATTGACATCATTATAGTATACATCCCAGAAGCTTATGGATTATTATTAATTTGGTATTAGTCTGAGAAGTTAAATAGATACTTTAGTACAGACTGGGCACACCTTTGGCTACCATTAAAAGGACACAAAAACATGATCAAAATCGATAGGGAAAGATATCTGAAACATACTGTCAGTGACCTAGAAACCCTAAATGAACACTCATCGACAAATTTCCCTGTGTTAGGAAATAATTCCTGTGATTCCTACTTCGGGAACTTCTCCCCCCTCTCATATGATGTTCCTCTTACTCAAAACTCCAAAATGATTTTTCAAGAGGAATTTCCAACAACGACGGAGGAAACCCTTTTCTGCCAAGAACCTGCATTAGAAATCACAAAACAAATAGGAGGACAAGAGGAAAATAACAACAAAAGGGAAGATGATAGATCTTTCCCACAAGTTTGGACCTTATATTTTGATGGATCTAAATCGCAAGAAGGGTCTAGGGAAGGGTGCATCCTCATCGGTCTAGAAGTTAAATGACATTTCATGTCCTACATACTAGAGTTCGAATGCACAAACAACATTGTTGAGTATGAAGCTCTCGTACAAGGGATAAATAAAAACATAGACTTAAAAATCAAAGAGTTGAAGGTTTTTGGAGATTCTGACATCATCGTTAGAAAAGTAAGGAATAAAATACATTGCAATTCTCTGCACCTGAAGAATTACCAACATGAAGTGCATAGATTAATAGAGCACTTTGAAGCCTTCAATATTACATCGATTCCCAGAGCAAAGAATATCTGTGTTGATTCCCTGGCCACAACTACTTCAAGGTTTTCACTTGTAGAATATTATCAAGCCTTCGGGTTCACTGTGGAGCTACTCTACAAACCTTCAATTCCCAACAAAATTTATAATTGCAAGGTATTTGAAGGGGATGAATAGATCATAAAATTTCCGACTAACCAAGATAATTTCAAAGAGTTGGCTATCAATGATGAAATATTCCAGGAATAATCAACAGAAGATGATCTTCAGACTGGTCAACCAACTAACAAATCAAAGTCTCACACAATCCCAAAGGGGATAGATAATTTAGAAAATCTTTTTGACCTGAAAGAACGATTTAAGGGGCCCAAAAATGAGAAGACCGATAGTTCCTGTCCCATGCATGAAAATATAAACCTCGTAACCCCAGAAAACCCAAAGAATATAAATCTCAGAAAGACTATATCTAAAGAGGAAAGGAAGGCTTATCTCAAAGTGTTTAGAAAATATCAATATGTCTTTGCATGGTCCTATTGAGATTTGAAAACTTATGATACATATATCATTCAACACACTATCCCATTAAAACTTGAAGTGAAAGCCTTCCAGCAGAAGATCTGGAAATACCACCCATCCCTAGAACCCCTCATGTGTCAAGAGTTGAAGAAACTTGTAGATGCCAAAATTATCTTCTAGGTTAGACATTCTACATGCGTCACAAATTTGGTTCCTGTGAGAAAAAAGTCAGGAGAAATCCTCATATGCGTATATTTTAGAAGTGGGTGTAAAACCAATAGCAATCACAACAACTATATATCATTTACCAATTTAATCCTACTTCACACAGTTATATCTCAGATCTAACACAATAATACAACAACAAAATAATCAGAAGGAAAATAACACAACATCAATCACACTTAACACCAGATGTATGTGGTTCACCCTCTCCATAGGGCTACGTCCAAAGAATTGTGTTTCTTGATATTATATGAAAACATACATCCCTATCTACACTCTTAACTTGCATATCATTCTCTTGTTCACTTCTTCTCTCCCATCCCTGAGCACCCAGCTGTAGGGTTGATCTTCGCACCCAACTGAAGATCTTACAATGCGAGAATTCTCTCATACACAAAACTTCTCTCTCTCCCTATACAATCACTCAACAATAGTGAAATCTCTACCTTTTACGAACCTTCAACTCTGAACAAACCCATCCCAGGTCCTCTAGACCTCTATTTCTACATTACAATAGCCCTTGAACAACCTTAGGCTAAAACCTAGGTGTCAAAACCCTAAATACCAAAAACCTAGGTGTCTAAAACCTTATGTCCACTTGACCCACGTTTTTCGGGCTTAGCCAACCTGTATTTCCATCTTTTCCGTGAGGTGCTCCAAAGCACTCATTGACATATTCCTCTTGCTGAGTTTTCCACGATCCATATTCCATGTCGATTTGTCATCCTCGATCTCCTCATTCAACGAATTTCTTTCTTTTACTTCGCTCTATATTTTCTTCTTCTTTGGCCACTTCACCCCAATCTCAGTTAATGTGCCTTCCGTGCAATTCGTATTTCATCTTTTCTCTTCCTTTTCCTTCACTTTATTTCTTAATCCATACCCAAGGCCCAACACTATCCTATGCTCCCCTACTAATTCTAATGATTGAGAGACTGTCAACCTCACATATATAATGTGTGTCGTGCTTGGTTTCTATGCATATTCTATGTGTTGTGTTGGTGCGATTCTTGTTGCTTCTAATATCTGGCACAACTCAACCATATGCTCTTTCATCTTTCTATTCATATCCTCTTGCATATTTTCCAAATGCTAAAACATGTCATCCATAACTTCCTTAACCCGATCAAACATATTTTCCAAGTCATCTTCAGTGAGGGATTGAACAGTTGGTTCCCTTACAACTTTCCTTTTATTGCACTATGGGACTTCTTTCTCCATATCTATTTTTTTTCTATTCTCTCATGCATGTGAGACTGTATTTCCTTTGTCATTTCCTTTCCCTTCTTCCTCTTCTTTGAATGGTATTTCTTGAACCTTTGGTGGTTGAATCTTTGGTTTCTCAGTCTATGTCGATGATATTTTCCAATATGCATCCTGGTCTTCCATTATCAGTCCCAGTTCTTCTTCGGTTATCCTCTGCTTTGTGGTCATCCATTCTTTTCTTCGATCCTACTTTGCTTGAATGTAAATATGGTGGAAATATTCCTTGAACCATGTAACTAAATTATATGCTTCTACTATTTGAGTTTGTATCTGTGGTGTATCCTAAATACACTTCCTAATGGTTTCCTTGTAAATATAAAAAACAATATTATTATCTTATTGTCTCTCCTTATACGCATTATGACACAAGTTCTGATATCTTACGGCTAAGGATTCCTTGAATTTTTCTCCCAAAAATTGTGCATCATGCAGCTCCCTCCATGCTGCTAATACAATTAAAATTAGTAACCAAGGATAGTGAAATTCCATGCCTTTATCTTGTGGCTCTTCAGAGTCAATCAAGAACTGATTGAGGAAAAATCTCACCCAACTCATCTACACACCCTCAACACACTTCTCGGATCATTCTATTACTTTCACTGGTACTTGGTCCCTTCAACACTTCCTTACAACTTGCAAGCCAATACTTGTGTTTCAAACCTCATTGTAGGGTCACATATGCTGACTACATCCAAACCGCACACTCCTCTATGCATATGAAACTTTTCTCTTATGATTTCTAATAAATCCTTCTCATTCTTCTTGTTTAAAAATAACAATGAGGATTCCTCCCCTTGTGATGGTAGTCCAGTAATGCACACAATCAAATCCATGTCAAAGGAAACTAGCCTATTGCGACATAAGTAACCTTCGTGCATGCATCTCAACAAAATTTTGCAAAAGTAATTTATCTCTATGCTCTTTCTGAAATGTGGTATGTCAAGTAAATTCAGAATGCCATATTTTTGCAACTCTACTACCCATGTATCTAGCTCTATCATGATCATGTGTGTATGTGATAGTGTATTTTGTAAATACTTGCTCGATGCTAGCTCTGAGAATTCATTCTCATATGTAATATCATGGTCTGCATACTTTAAATTTGGTATCAAGGCTAACATATCTTCCTCCACTATCACTCCAGGGGGGATTTTGTAACACCCTGGGTTTTGAGCCCCGTATTAAATATTGTATTTTGTTAATTTATGAAAGGCCAGATTAACTAAAAAATTATTAAGAGTCCAATATGCCTAGGAAATGTGATGTTTTGATAATTATTAATATAAAACACATCGTTGGATGCTAAACAGACAAGGACAAGAGTTATATGGGGCTATGATTCCACAAGAGAGTGGGATTGAGGGGCTAAGTACTTATTTTAATATTTTTGGCACAAGTTTGATTAGACCAGGGTCCTTCTTGGGTTACCGACAAAAGGTACTGAGCAGTCTAGAGTGTTGGCATTTTCATCTCCTCCAAAGAGAAGAAGTCTCACCTGAATCGCTACTGAGACAAATAGATAGGGAAGGGAAAGGAAAAGACTTAGGAGGATTCACAGAACCTTCAAGATTCATCTTGATCTTGCGCAAGACATCTAACTATCAAACAAATTTGAACTCATGTGTGCAAGAACTGAACCTACTTATGTTGCAGAAAATAATTTAAACACAGCGCCATCATGTGGAACTTATAAAACATAAATAAGTATTGTAATGCATGAGTAAAACACAAGAAGACACAACATATTTTGAAAATTTAGATCCTTCTTCATATTATCTTCAGAACCTTTCTTCATTCACAAGCTCAGAAAAACACAGTAGTGATCCATTATGGACTCTTGGCCTTGGACTCATGTCGTAGAGATATAACTCTCGAAAGGTGTACAAATTACATTACAGACTCAAAAATCTAACCTTTCATTCACACACAATAACTATGACATCAACCTAATAGTAAGGGAAAGATCGAACTGAACGCAATCACAATTCAGTCGAACCAACAACTAATAGCTAACCCTTTTAAAATCATATTCCTCCCTATATATAAGATAAGTTGTGTCTTCTATCTTGGTTTGCATGATTTATTGTTCTGTTGCGACCACTTTTTCTTTGTTGGCTTTGCATTGTCCTTTTCGCAATTGATTTCTATTTTTGTTTCTTGCTCTGTTGTCCAGCTTCTTCTGATTCTTTCACATAGGGTACTCAGCCAAAACTTGCATAATTCCTTATCCCAAAAATGAAGGGCCCAACATATATTTTATTTACCCATTATTGTCTTAATGGAGAATAAGAATTACATGAGCTTCTTTGGGGGGGGAGGCCAAGTGGTTCCTTAATTCCAAGAGTTACATAAACCCATCCTTAATATGTTAGAAGGTTTCTCACTCCAATTCTCGTTATTGTTTATATGTTGGTTTCTTCACTTATTCAATCATTCACTCATTTCACTAATGCACTCATTCACTCAATTTCTCGTTGTTCACACTTTTCGTTGGGATTTTGCTCCATTAATTATACCACCCACTTGTCTTTCCTCATTCCTGTCTTGGCTTGGGAAAGGAAAGATAAATTTTGAAGAGAAGCCATGGTATGGTTGGTTGTAGAGACTACTGGTGTGTTCTAGCAAGGAATCAAGACCTACATGTTTGATATGCTTTGGTATGGGCTCATTTTTTCTCACAACTAGGAGTCCTGAGAGTCTCAGCATGGAGATTCTCGACCAACTGCACTAGAGCCCTAGAAGGAGATGGACATACTAAGGAAATGCATGGCAAAGAAGGGGGTCCATTCTCTTGGGTTGTGTAGGTTGGGTAGAAGAGAGTTGGTGTACTTGGATTGTTGTGGGTGCTAAGAATCTTATGAGATCTTGAGTTTTGATTGGTTTAGGAAGCTAAGTGACACTCTGGAACTGTCCTTGTGGATTCATAGGCTTGGCTCATGGGTGACACTACTGATGAGACTTGGAACAATAATGTCTACGATTGGGTGGAACGTCCTTGGTCTGCAGCCAGTTGGTGTCTTGTTTTCAGAAAATCTAAGTGCTCTCTGTTATGGTTATTTACCTATGTATGTTTTAATCCACTGTGTATTTATTTATATTTGAATTTAATGTTCAGAACATGCATATTTGTTGGTTATCGTTGTGCATGGATTAGTTTAAGTTGTGGCATGAATCTTATTTTCACATGTGGTTTTCATGTCCCTTGATTAAATTAGAAGTGATTTGAATTGAGATAACTCACTATGAAGTGAGTCCCTGGACTACAGCATGCCTCCCCTGCGGGTGGCTGGGTGTGTTGCACTCAATTTTAGTAGTGTAGCCCACCCTGTAAATGGCTATGTATGTTACAAATTGTTATCAAAGCCACAAATGGAAACACTAGGCTAGAATGGGCCAGATCTCTTGGTTAGGGTCTCATGGTTGAGATCGATTTATGACCTTTAAGTCATGAAGCTCAAGGGGAATGACATTGCAAATTCTTCACATAACCTAGAATGTTAGAGATCCTTAGTAAGAGATAAAAGGATCCTGACCATACCTTTCAAATTTGAAATCGATCACCACAGTGGGATCAAGAGAGATATGGACCATTGGATCAAAGTGCAAGTGAATAGGGGTCATCCGATGGAGGTGAATAGGAGGTTGGGGTAGTAATTATGTCACAGCCATTGAATCTAGCTGATTGATTGTCAGTCATCGATCGAAGCCAAGCAGGAGAGGAAGAACTTTGGAACTTCATTGCTTCGACGTTCTTGGTAAGCAGGTAAAGTATGAACTGTCGAAGGTCAGAGTCGTGAATCTCTTTCATCCATCCAATATGATGGGAGGCACAGAGGGATCTTCACCATTGATTATGGTGAGCCGAGATTGACGACTTCGATAGTTTTCACTCTGGGGGTTTTAAACTTTGATGAATTGTTGTAGCCTAGAGTCCTGAAGCACTAAAGTCCTGAAGTCTCATCAACCATTAGAATGAGAGAAGGAATTCTTAATTATGTTGATTTTCAGATCTATCAAGGATGGAAGGAAAGAGAAGTTTTGGAGCTTCGAAACCTCTCCACTTTAGAGTTCAGAGTTCGGTATTTTGGGAGTATGGGGGTCATATGGATCAAGAAGCCCCAAAGCCTGAAGATCATATTTAATGATAGTCATTGGGTTTCGGAGGAGTGTGAGCCATCTATTTCTTTCAATGTTCAGTTATCCAAGAGGTAGCATGTGTTGGAATCGAGAAATTTTTGAATCCCAGAGCTCCAGAGTCCTATATTTAATTGATGAGGTGGCTTGTGCCACATGGAAGTGGACCATATGGCAATACATGTCACCTAGATTCAACACCTTTTAGACCTTGATATATCTATTTTTTAGTAACATGTCGCACACGTGCCATAGGTCCATGCCACCCCAAGTGACGTCAGCATGTTGTGGCACCTCTGGGAGTATTTGACTTTGGGGGTTTTCAGGTTCCTATTAGTGAAAAGTGTCTAAGACTGAAGCCATGAAGGCACACATACCATCGATCTAGGATACCTTTGAGACCTCTCTCGACCATTGAATCAAGCAGGAGGAGAAGGGTAGGTACTTTAGAGGATTGTCACTCCAAGGGAATTGCGAGACACGAGAACTGAATGTCCCAGAGCCCTGGCGCACTGAATTTATAAATTGGCGAAGAGTCGTTCATCTCAACGTTTTATTAAGTCACAATAGTTGATTTTCTTTGAAGCCTTCAACTGGGGGTGGGGTAATCGATTCAGAAAGATATCAAGTCCCAAATGTCCTATTTTTTGTGGTGGAGTTAGTGAAGACTTCGGCGAAATGTAGCTTTGGTGGAATTGGAAGTTGACAATGGAGAATAGGTGAAGGTCGAAGTCCAGAGGACTTGGTCCTAGTGTCGATCTTGTGACAAGGTAAAAAGAACTTGGGAGGTAACCCAACCCTCGGTTATGTTGTTTGTGCAATCTCCCATGTGGAAGGACACAAAGAGAGGCACTATGAAAGGATTAAGCCCATGGTTTCGATCCATGGCCACATGGAAAGGGTTTTGAAGGAAAAACCTACATAAAATTGAATTATGTATCAACTAAAGGATAACATGGAAGTGTTATACGGTGGAGAAAATATTTTACATAATTAGGAGGCATAAACATACCAGTTCAGTATAAGAGTGAGGATTCAAGAAATGGAAGAAGGTGAGGGAGCCTCCATCCATGATAAATAGGCCAAAGATCAGAATATTAGAGTTGGTAATGCAGAGACAAAATATAATGGACAAAAGGCCAAAGGGGAGAAAGAAAAATTGATAGAAACTATAAGAAGCATGAAAATAGAAGTGCACATATACAAAAAAGACAATGAGAGACTGATGAGAGAACACAGTCAGATAAAATATCAAGTGATGCAGAGCTTAAATCAGTTGCAAAGGCAAATAAAGAGGGAATCAAACTGAAAACAAGAGGAAGAAGGCATGTATCATGAAAGAAGAGATGATCATGGAAGAGTTGGATATTCAAGAAGTGATAGAAGAACTCATAGACATCAATCACCTCCCTACTCAACAAAGAATTTCTATGCATTTAAATATTCCATAAGTAGTCCAGAGGTGTCTTCTATTAGGCACCAAAGAAGAATACATGAATTGGAAAATTTGCAAGGAGAGTTGAGGAAGCTTAAGCCACCATCCTTTGATGGTGAAAGAGAAAGGAAAGATGATGTTGAGGCATGGTTTCTTGGACTGAGGAGATATTTTCAATTACATAACTATTGATCAAACCTAGAAGCAAGGACTTCCACCTACCATTTACATGGTAAGGATGTTATATGGTGGTATCTGTTGAAACAAGTTGAGTGCGTTTATGAGAATAAGATCACTTGGAAGTAGTTCAAGAAGTATTTTCCAATGGAGTACCTCTCAGAGCACTTCTACAACAAGAAAATGCAGGATTTCTTTGAACTTAGGCTGTGAAGAACGACCATGGAATAGTATGAAAGGAAGTTCTTGGGGATGCTAAAGTATGCGAGGTTTATAAAAGATAAGAAGATAAAAGTACAAAGGCTCTTAAGTGGATTACTATCCTTTTATAAAGATAATATTCAATATGATGAACCTAGGACTTTGACCAAGACCATTAGGAAGAATAAGTACCTGTATGATCAAGGAAAATGAAGAGAGTCCATGCAGAAATATTGGAAGGATAAGAAGAAGGAGAAGTCCAATCAGAGGAAGAAGGGATTCCAACCTCCTTTCAGTAGAAATGAGCTTAATAAAAATTGTCAAGACTGGTATGCTAAGGATGAATCCAAGAGAGAAGACCCATTTGGAAAAAGGGGAAGACCACCAATGCAATGTTGGGGATGCAAAGAGGATCACCTGTACAAGGATTTACCTCACAAAAAGGACCGAGTGAAGATGAAGCACAACATCCAATAGGCTACAATAGTAGAATACATGGGAAGAATTTATGCATCTTTAGATCATCAACAAGCATATTACCAGTCCAATATGATCGAGTTGGAAGGTAAGATCATTAATCAACCTATTGTTATTTTAATTGATTCAGGAGAAAGCCATTGTTGCCTTGATTCTAAAATAGTGGATAGATTATGTTTGGAGAAAAGTAATATTGGAAAACCAGGTTTGGTTGGGCTATCCACTAGAGCCAAAAGGAGAATCCATGATATGGTCAAATAATGTTCCATAGTTATTAATGGTTTTAATACTAATGTTGATCTAAATATTATACCATTGGGGTATTATGATATTCTAACTGTAATGGATTGGTTGGAAAATCATCATGTTGTCCTAGAATTTCATAACAACACATTTACATGTCTTGATGAAGAAGGAAAATAGAGCACTGTGAAAGGTGTTCCAAGACCCATCTCTATAAGAGAAATTATAGCCTTGCAGCTGGAGAGGTGTTTCAGAAAAGGATGTCAATTTTATGTAGCCCATGTGAACGGGACAAAAAAGACAAAGGGGGCAAGCCTTGAATATATTTCAATACTACAAGAATTTGAATATGTATTCCAAGAAATACCAGGGTTGCCACCAAAAAAGGGAGACAAATTTCTCTATTGATTTAGTGCCAGGGGTTTCCCTGATATCAAAAACACCTTATAGAATGGGCACACCAGAATTAAAAGAATTAAAAATGCAGTTGGAAGAATTGTTCCAGAAAGGGTACGTATGTCCAAGTGTTTCACCTTGGGTAGCACTAGTACTTTTTGTCAAAAAGAAAGATGGAACTTTGAGGTTGTGTATTGACTTTCGACGACTGAATAAATCCATTGTGAAGAACAAGTACTCACTACCTAGAATTGATGACCTCTTTGATCATATAAGAGGGGAAAATATATTTTCCAAGATAAACATGAGATCGGGATACCATTAGGTAAGAATCAATGAAGAAGACATCAATAAGACAACCTTTAGAACCAGGTATGGGAATTATGAATTTGTAGTAGTGCCATTTGGATTGTTGAATGCACCAACTGTCTTTATGTTCTTAATGAATGACATATTTAGAAATTATTTGGATACATTTGTCATAGTATTGTTCGATGATATACTTGTCTATCCTAAGTTAGAGGAAGAGCATGAACATCACCTAATATTTGTATTGCAAGTGCTAAGGGAAAATCTGTTGTATGCCAAGCTTAGTTATTGTTATTTTTATCAAGAGAATATCCATTACTTGAGGCACATTATTTCAAAACAGGGTATAGCAGTAGATTCATAGAATATTGAAGCCATTAAGGGATGGCCAACACCCAAGAATGTTTCAGAAGTCATATCTTTTATGGGGTTAGTTGGTTACTACAAAATATTTATAGAAGGGTTCTCTAAGATTGTTCATCCCATCACTTATTTTAAAAGGAAGGGAATTAAATTTGAATGGACATCTGAGTGTGAATATAACTTTAATATGTTGAAGGAATTACTTACTAGTGCACCTATTTTAAATATTGTTAACCCAAATGAAAGTTTTGTGGTATATACAAATGCATGCAAGGAAGGAATCAGTGGAATTCTCACTCAAAATGGACTTATCATTGGTTATGAGTCTAGAAATATTAAAGAACATGAGAGGAACTATGCCACACATGACTTGGAGCTTGCCTCCATTGTTCACGCATTGAAAATGTGGAGGAATTGTCTCATGGGAAAGAGATTTGAATTAATAACAGACCATAGTAGTCTAAAGTATCTTTTTGAACAATGAAATTTGAATATCAGGAAAACAACCTGGCTGGAATTTTTAAGTGAATACGACTTTGAAATCAAGAATATTAAAGGAAAATAAAATAATTTTTTCGATGCACTTAGTAGAAGAGTACATCTCATGCATGCTACAACTGTCAGTATGCATCAATCAGACTTAAATAGCATAATTTTAGATGATGTGGTTATAGATCAGCATTACCTACAGGTAAAGTGAATTTTACAGCAAGAGGATGTACAACAGAAAATGAAAGAGTATGAGATGAAGGAAGATGGATTACTTATGCAAAAAAATAGAATTTGTGTTCCTAGTTCCAGGGAACTAAGAAATTTGGTATTAAAAGAAATGCATAATGTTCCATATGTTGGACATCCCAGTTACCAGAAAAATATTGTAGTAGTGAGAAGCCAATTATTTTGGCCGAGAATGAAAAATGATGTTGTTGACTACATCACCATATGTATGGAATGTCAGAGAGTGAAGGATGAGCATAGGCACTCAACGGGGTTGCTACATCCCTTACCAATTCTAGAGAAGAAATGGGAAGTGGTATCCATTGACTTTATAACAAAATTTCTCAGGAAAATAAGACAACATGATTCGATCATTGGAGTGGTTGATAAATTGACAAAGGATGCTCATTTTGTTCTGGTAAAAACAACTCATACAATAGCTAATATTGTAGAAATTTACATGAAAGAGATTTCTAGGTTGCATGGGATACCTAAGACAATTGTCTCAGAAAGAGATACAAAGTTTACTTCAAATTTCTGGAGGGGATTATTTAAAGGATTTGGTACAAATCTGAACTTTAGCATAGCATACCATCCATAGTCATATGGGAAGACAAAGAGAGTCAACTGAGTAATTGAAGACATGTTGAGGATGTATGTGATGGATAAGCCATTTAAGTGGGAAGAGTACTTGCACTTGGTTGAGTTTTCTTATAATAATGGGTATCAAGATTTGTTGAAAATGATCCCATTTTAAGCATTGTATGGAAGGAAATTCAATACTCAAGTGATTTGGGACAACCTAGTGGATAGAGTGGTAATTGGGCCATAATTGTTCAAGGATATGGAAGACCAGATGGTTAAGATTAAGAAGAATCTAAAGGTAGCTCAAGATAGGTAGAAAATTTATGTAGATAAGAGCATGACAGCTAGAGAATTTAAAGTGGGGGAGCATGTGATTTTAAAAGTGAATCCCAAGAAGATCTCTTTGAAGTTGGGTAGTTGTACAAAGATGGAAGCCATAGTCTGTGGTCCATTTGAGATATTAGACATAATAGGGTTAGTTGCATACATGCTTTCATTTCCTTATTCCAAGAATGTGCATAGTGTTTTTCATGTCTCTTTGCTAAAAAAATGTATACATGATCCTAACCATGTTATTGATTGGCATATGATTCAGGTAGAGACAGAGGGATATTTTTAGGTCCATCCAACGCGAATATTGGACAGAAAAGTCAAAATTCTCTGGAATCGAGTTATACATATAGTAAAATTCCAATGGACCAACTACAGTCCTGAAGATGCTACCTAGAACCATGAATATTCCATGAGGGCGGAGTACCCACAACTTTTTGAATAAATTTTTAGATTTTAATATTTGTTTTGTATATGCACTAAGGAAAGTGACACAATAAGGGGGAAGGGATGTAACACCCCGGGTTTTGAGCCCTATATTAAATATTGTATTTTGTTAAGTTATGAAGGCCAGAGTGCCCAAACAATTATTAAGAGGCCAACACACCTAGGAAATGTAACTTTTTTATCATTATTAATATAAAATGAATCACTGGTTTCTAGATAGACAAGGACACAAGTTATAGGGGACTATGATTCCACAAGATAGATGTCTTGAGGGGATAGGTACTTATTTTTATATTTTACTTACCCATTATTGTCTTAATGGAGAATAACAGTTACATGAGATTATTGGGGGGGAAGGCCAACTGGTTCCTTAATTCCAAGAGTTACATAAATCCATCCTTAATCTGTTATGGGGATTCTCACTCCTGTTCTCATTCTTTTTCTTCTGTTGGTTGCTTCACTCATTCACTCATTTCACTCATGCACTCATTCACTCAATTTCTCATTGTTCACTCTTTTCGTTGGGATTTTGATCCATTCATTCTACCACCCACTTGTATTTCCTCACTTATGTCTTGGCTTGGGAAAGGAAAGTGAATTGTTGAAGAGAATCCATGGTATGGTTGGATGTAGAGACTTCTAGTGTATTACATCCATGAATCTAGACGTGTATCTCTAATATGCTTTGGTCTGGGCTCATTTTTTCTCACAATTGTGATTCCTGAGATTCCCAACATGGAGATTATGGACGAGCTGCAATGGATCCCTGGAAGGAGATGGAAATACTAAGGAACTATGTGGCATAGAAGGGGGCCCATTCTCTTGGGTTGTACAGGCTGGGTAGAAGAGAGTTGGTGTACTTGTATTGTTGTGGGTGCTGAGAATCCTATGATATCTTGAGTGTTGATTGGTTTGGGAATATGAGTGACACTCTTGAACCATCCTTATGGATTCATAGCCCTGGCTCATGGGTGGCACTGCTGCTAAGACTTGGAACAACAATTTCTATGGTTGGTTGGAATGTCCTTGGTCTGCATAAAATTGGTGTCTTGTTTTTAGAAAAGATAAGTTCTCTTTGTTATAGTTATTTACATGTGTATTCTTTATTCCACTGTGTATTTATTTATATTTTAATTTAATGTTTAGAACGTTCATGCTTGTTGGTTATCGTTGTGTATGGATTAGTTTAAGTTGTGGAATGAATCTTTATTTCTTCATGTGGTTTTCATGTCCCTTTATTAACTTAGAAGTGATTTGAATTGGGATAACTCATTGTGAAGTGAGTCCCTAGACTATAGTGTGCCTTGCCTATAGGTGGCTAGGTGTGTTGCAGTCAGTTTAAGTGGCATAGCCTGGCATGTGGGTGGTTGGGTATGTTATAGATTTCTTTCTCCACAAGTGGGTACTTATCATATTTCAAAAACTTGACTAGATTTGTTGCATCCTTGCTTGGTGGTATGTAATATCTTAGAAATATTGGCTCTGATGAGTATTCCCCCAGGGTTTCTTCAACTGCAGGTACTATTATTGATGACTTCATTGTTTCCTTGGTGCTGAGGGTGATGTCATTATTGTCTTGGGTGGTGCCATCTCTTTTTGCGACAATCTCCATATGACTAATACCAACAACTCTACAACACTATCTCAACTATGCAACTCTTTCTCGTTTGTCTCTCTATTCAAATTGTAATCGACCATAACCTTTCCTTGTTGACCTTTCTCTTCCTTTTATAACCCATCTACAATGGTTAAATTATATTCACACCTAAAGTTTCCATTGAATCCACTAGTTATTTGGATTCAATATGTGTCTTAATCCTGCATTAAATATGAATATTATGGCATATATAGGGATAGATTTGTTAGTTTCTTATGATCTTCATGGCACTGGCCATTTATTACTATGCATCTCCACCATTTTGACATGATGTTTACTCATAAATTATTTTTCCCATCATATTTCCTTTTTAATGCTCTTAATTGTTATCTACATTATCACCTCTCTCTATGCGATATCCTCTCTACACAACTTGTTTCCTCCATCTGTGTTCCCTTCCACCTACTTCTTTCCTTTCTGGGACATTTTCATGCTTATCTTGTTTCCTTGCTAACCTTAACTCCTTTGAATCAAATTCACTTTCCAACTTTCTACTTCTTCCTTGGACCATTTTCTTTCCTTTTTCCTTTTGTTTACTTTTTCTATATACATTAAAATACAAGTTCTATGATACATGTTCTACGTAGCTCGGGCTAGTGCGCAGAAGCATGGTTTTCCTTATATAGTTTCAATCGAATATATTTAACCATTCATTTCATATCTTCTCCATCCAACTTCTCCAACTTAAAAACACCTGCCTTTTTCACATATCTAATCACAGATGGGCCTAACCAATGCATTTGTACCTTCCCTAGGTGCTACAAAAACTTGTTGTCATAAAATAACACTAAGTCTCCTATCTGAAACTTTTTTTTCTTGATATGTCTTTCATGCCAATATTTATCTCTCACTTTCTTTACTTGTTGATGGAAATTTACAACAAAATGATTTTCTTATAATTCCATAAGGTCTGATAGTATCTTTTCCATTATTCCAAAATCTATAAGCTCCACTATCATAGAAATGTGAAAACGTGGTACAATAATCTCCATAGAAATAACAACTTTGTGTCCATACATCAACCTAAAGGGAATCTATCCTGACAGCTTCTTATTGGTAGTCCTGTATTCCCATAATATTGTTGGAATCTTCAAGTCTTAGTCATCACAACTTACGTTGAAAACATTTGTCAGTGCATGTTCCAGGATCTTATTGAAAGCTTCAACTATGTCATTTTCCTGAGGATGGTATGGTGTACTCTTCTGGTGATGGATATGAAACACCTCCATTAATGTTGAAATTGTCCTATTCAGAAGATGAGTTCCATGATCACTCATAAGTATCCTTGGGCATACAAACATTATTACTACATTTTCAAACAAAAATTGTGTAATTGTCTCCACGCTGTAGTCTCTGACTAGTTTTGCATTGTCCCATATGGATAAATAGTCTATCGCAATAATGATATACCTATATCCTATCCACTTAATTAGTGGATTAATCGGCCCAACAAAGTCCACTTCCCACTTATCAAATTATTGTAACGTCACTTGTGTAACTAAGGGAATTTCATCTCTCCTAGATGACTTTCCAAGTCTCTAACAAACATCGCAAATTTGGAAGAATTCCTTAGCATCTTTGTGGAGGGTAGCCCACCATAATCCTTCATGTAGAATATTATGATTTTTTCCTTTCCTGCATAGTGTCCTACTTCAACTCCTTAATGCACCTCATATAGTACCATATTTATGTCATCCTCCAATATGCAATGTCGCATAATACCATTTATGACTAGATTGTACATATTTCCTTCTATAAATTGGTAGTTTGTTTCCCTTACTACTAGCTTCTTCTTCTATGCCACTGTAAATTATGGAGGGGCTAATCCTATGCTAAAAAAATGAACAATGTCAGAAAAATAGTCATCCACCATCTGAATTGTGAAGAAATGTTTGTCTAGTAAATTGTCATCCAAGTTCCCTACATCTTCACCTAACAATTTCCACAACAAATGATCCAATCCTAATTTAAAATTTCCTAGTTTCATGATCACCTCAAAATCATATTATTGGAATAGTAATAACAATCTCCATATCACTGTCTTGTTCACTAGGTATCTTAGCGCAAAGTGGTTTGTATACATCTTAAAGTGAGATCCCAAAATATAATGTTTGAAATTATGAAAGGAATAAACCATCACCAAACATTATCATTCTATCATAGTATAGTTCTACTTTGTATATTATAACTAAAAAGAAATAAACCTACTTGCGAATGCAATCGGGTGGTCTATCTCTCCTTCACCTAGTTGTGCCAAAATATCTCTCCTTCACCCGATTGTGCCAAAATTTATCCCAATGTTATCAATGATGCATCCACATGTACATGGAATTCCTTTATCTAGTTAGGAAAA
>ML831482.1:81015-98119 GCA_009831015.1 Picea engelmannii | reverse complement strand
CGAAGAGGCAAGTGAACAGGAGAGGATCCCTTCCATAATAGGATCCATTGTATGGTGTTGCCCTACCTCAAGGGTTTCTATAATAAAGTTGTGGTTTTTCTATATTGTTCTTCTATATCTTTTGTGGTGCTTTTGTATTCAGCAATTTGGTATAAGTACTTAACATATAGGACCAAAATCAGGCACTCGTCACCAACAATGTTGTAGTATAGGTTGGGATCAACAACACTCTTGATGAAGCCCAAATTCATCAATTATCCATCAATCTTCTCATACCAAGCACAAAGTGCCTGCTTTAGTCCATACATGGCTTTTTTCAATCTGCAGACATGAGAATCCTTCTCATGTATCACGAATCCATTTGGCTACTCGATGTAAACTTCTTCCTCAATTTCTCCATTGAGAAAGGATGTATTCACATCAATCTGATGTAGTCTTCAACCCATGGATGTTGCAAGGGAAATAATCATACAGATGGAAGTGTATATGGAAACATGAGCAAATGTCTCCTCATAATCTATTCCCTCCACCCGAGAGAATCCTCTAGCCACAAATCTCACTTTGTACTTCTCAACACTTCCATTAGCTGCATGTTTGATCTTATAGATCCACTTGGAAGTCACTACACACTTCCCTTTCGGTCTCGAAAGAATATTCCACATCATTCTTCATGATAGACTGATACTCTTCGGTCATGGCATCCTTCCAAACCTACTGACCTACTGCTTCTCTGTGACAAGAAGGCTCAGTATCAATGATGTGGCTCATAGCTGAAACATAGATCAAAAATATTTGTGGTCTCTTTCTCTCTCAGAATGTGCCATGAGGAGCTGCATGTCCCTCTGCCTCCTGTAGAGTCTGTCGAGCCCATGCATGCCTCTTTTGGCCTACTACAATGTCTTTGGGAACATCAAATGGAGCTACGGGATCAACTGGATCAAATGGATCAGTAATTGTCTCCCTCTGGACTACTGAAGGGGGAGAAGGTACTGTCTCTTCTTTCTTCTCGCTGTCAATCTCCATATGAGATTCTCTGAATCTTCAGAAGGCTATCTCTTCCTCAAAGGTGAAATCTTTGCTAACCTCGATTTGTCTTTGACCAGGGATGTAGATCCGATATGCCTTCGAAAATTCACTGTAACCCACAAATATACCTTTTCTTCATGAAGGGTATAGCTTGGTCCTCTTTTCCTTGGGTACATGAATGTATACTGAACACCCAAATATCCTGATGTGTGAAATCTTCTTCAGGATTCATGTTCTTCAGAATCTTACGAGGACTCTTGTTCTAAATGTACACAACTGTCATGGATGCCTCTTCCCACAAAATCATAGGTAGATTCTGATCATGTATCATCGCTTTGGTTTCCTCAACAATGGATATGTTCTTTCTCTCTGCAACCCCATTATGCTGAGGGTTATAAGGAACAATGTACTCCCTCTTGATCCCTACCTCAATACAGAAATATGGACTCCCATACTAGGATAATAACCAAGATGGCCTCTTGTAGGGATAATATCCAAAATGGCCTCCTGTACTAGAGATAATAACCAACCAAGAAAAAAATTGGACTCTCGTACCAGGGATAATGGTCCAAGTCATGAGGGTTCCCATACCAGGGATAATACCCTTCATTATCAAATGCATGCTACTATAGAGTAATGATGAAATCAATTAAGGAATGTAGTACAAAACTTACCTTAGTCTACAATCATGCTCAATATTGCTTTTGGTCCTCTTGAGTGCAATATGACCATAGACAATCAAACTAAGGTAAATCTGCGCTTCCACTGATACTTTGAATGAATGGTTCCCAATGGCTTGTAAGAGCATTGAGAGTAATCATGACAAGTTTCTCTGTCTGTTATGGTTTCTTTGATGGAACCTAACTGATCTCTGAAATCTTCATGAAGAAGGTAGCAGTGGTGTCATATTTCATCATCTTGAGATTTTGAAGTTGATGTTTCAATGTAATAGCTTTGTTAGTGTTGTTTCTCTCAAACATCTTCTTCAACACATCATACATTAGATAAGTTGTTGTCAAGGTAGAGATGCGAGGTATTAGATGATATCTTACTAAGTAGATGATTATCTTCCTAGCTTTGACATCATTTGTCTTACTAAGTAGATGTTGCTGGTAGAGTTCCTTCTATCAATCTCAATAGGCCACTCTCTTCTAGAGTGATGCGTAATATTGACTTCCAAGAGCTGAAGTTGCTTGATCCATCAAGCCTATCTTCCACCAAAGTTATGTTCCTCATGGCTTGCAGATTCTTCACAAACCCTAACGGCTAGGCTAGAAAACCTAGCGTTTTGTTGGACTTATAACTTCCAACAAGAATCCTTGGAGAGTCAAAATAACCTCATCAAGCTGCAAAAAATACCCCAACGTTCTACAGAAACCCTAGAAACCGAAATCTGCAGAAACCCTAGGGTTGAAAATAAAAAATTCTTCAAATTTCAATATGAGAGTTGCAGGTGATGCGCTAGACTAGGCTGTACCTGTCTCTGCAAAAATTAGGCCCAACGTTCCAAGGGAAAGTGCTAAAACTAGCTTGAAAAGGAAAAGGGAAAGGACCATTTTTGTAGTTGCAGCAAGAAGGCGACGACTAGCTTGAAAGAGTGCTGGAGTAGCTTGTGCAATGGATCTTCAGGAACACTGCTCTAATACCATGTTGAATTTTTAATCAATGCTCAAGAACATGTAGTTTCTTTTCAATTTAGCATGAACTTGAACCATAAACAATGCAACAACACAATAGCTGTAGTAACCAAGATCACAATAAGAATATCCATGCACAAGACACAAGAAGTTACCCTCGGAAAACCCTTCTCAATCAAGGGAAAAACCCAACAACACTTTACTATATTTCCAAGAGAAGAACATTCACACCATAAACCCTAGCGCACACAAGAGGGTGCTCTATGACCAAGAAAGCTAGCGCATATGAAGAAGCACACACTAAATTTCAAATCTCCACATTGTGTTATGAGAGAATGAAATATGATCCACAATGGAGATGTATCTCTCTTATAAATACATGACCTAACTCATCAAATAGATGTGTTTATTGGCACAATAGGGCCGACTTGTACAACTTAATAATATAATTAATCTTTTACACAATATTAATTTTCTTTACACAGTAGAGCCGACTTGTACCCTTTATAATAAAAATTAGGGTTACACAATAGTCTTACTCTTTGAAAATATAGCAAGGGGTATCACACACATCCTATAGTGCTCTTCCAATAGGGACAAGTCCACATGTGCTCAACCACAAGGGACATCACTCTCAACAGATCAACTCAACTAAATCCATAGGAGTACGAACCGAAGATCCATCTCAAGTCAACTCAACTAAGTCCATAGGAGTACGACAAGAGACCATCTCAAGTCATATAAACTTAGTCCAAAGGAGCACGACAGGAGACCGACACAAGTCATCTCAACTCATTCCATAGGAGTACGACTCACCTATCACATAGGTATTCTTACAGATCATCTCAACTCAGTCTAGAGAAGTACAATCTGGAGAATGTCTCATGAAGCTGCAATCATCAACAACATCATGTACGGTCCTCAAGATACCTGACGCTACCTGCTGCAACCATACCTCCTGCCAACTAATCTCATAGATCTCATCAGAAGCACATGTCCATCTTTGCTCCTAGTCCTCATCCTACTGAGACTCCGAACCTGTATCCATCTCTGGAACATACTCTGTCCTAGGTTGAGGATGCTCTCCATCATGCCTCAAGCCTCATATGTTTGCCTCGGATGAACCCCCCCTATCTTGCTGTATATAATATAGTCACTCTCTTCATGTCATCTCTGCCTACCAACTCTACATGTCCCCTGCCACTGTCTATCTCCCCCTATGCTGATGTTTATGATGAAAGTATCGGGGAAGGATAACAAAAATAACTGCAACGATATGTAGGATTGGAAAGTATCATAGACTTTGGTCAATCCCAAGGACTTGACCAAACGATCATCCACTGACACCCATGGTGAATAATTGCATGTACTCATCACTAAACTCCAACCATCGGGTACAACGGTCTGCAACTCCACAAACCGCTGGTCAATCACTCTCCTTGCATCATCACTCATATAGTTGTTGCTATTGTTAAGGTGATCTCCCATAACTATTTACTGCTGCAAGGGAGAGGAATCTCCATGCTCCACTAAGTGTGTCTCTTCCCTGTAATCCAATGCATCCTCCTGAATCTCGATGTACACCTCTGCATGTTCCTATGAACTATCTGTTATGAACACAATATATATAATAATAAATGTAAATACATTACAAAATATGAATAATACTAAATAATAAATAGTTAATGATTAATAATAAATAGACACCTCCCTGATGAAAGGTCACGTCTCTTCATGGAAGGGCACCCCTGAGTGAGTATATAAATCCCTCATTCTCATTGTAATAGACATGTTAAACATTCTCTTATACATTTATATATTATTTATTATCCTCATGGATATTTTTATATTCCAAGTATTTTGGATATTTTACTCGTAAGCTAGATTTGGTTATTACATTTGTGTGAGTGAACTTTTCTCATCTCATTTGGTATCAGGGCGACATATGATCTCGGCCTTTGGCCATCTGAGCTTTGGTTAAAATTACGTTGCCTTTGGAAACACATCTATTGGTTGTTGGCTGCAACTACAATACTTCTAGAGTTGGTCCGAAAAATCTGGTCCTTGACCATAATTGGCTCTTGGCCATTTGAAGCCTAAAATTTCTGCTACAGAATCCAATATTGAATAAAAATAAACTATTACTCAAAAAAAAAAAAGTTAAAAAGAAAAAGAAAAAAAAAAGTAGAGAGATTCCTTCCACCTTGCATTGACAAGAATATTGAAAATAAAGAAAGTGTAAAAGAATGGTTTAAACTACCACAAATTTTCCGATAAATTCTATCTCTCTTACTTCAACACAAGAATTAAATATCTCTATGTGGAAATTCACTTACAAGAATTTTTTGAACAAGAAGTTTAGTTGCCATATAAAAAAAAAGAAAAAGGAAAAAAGAAAAAGAAAAAGTTAAGGAAAAAAAATAAATAAACACACACACACACATATATAAGGAAAAAGAAAAGAATATATTTTTTCCTATTAAAAAGAAAATAAAAGAATAAAAAAAAAATTGTTACCAGCCAATGCATACATCAATATCCACCATTACAACCACAAGTTATTATGTACATAATTTTTCGTACAATTTTAAGTGTAGTAACTCTACTGTTCATTATATCAATCCATACAATTGCCATAGAAGTAAAAGCGTAAATTGCCACCGTTTAACAAAAAGTCGTGACCTTTGTTAAACAAAAGGAAAAAGAAATTAATTAACTTCTACGTTATATTAATTTAAAAAAAATGGAAAATATATGGTGAAAAATATAAAAAAGAAGGTATATAATAAAAAAGTCAAAAGTTTTAATTAAAAAAAAATGTTGTTTTAAAAGTTCACAAATTCTATGAGTTAAGGAAGGAGTATAACTAAAAGAGTTCTTTTGAAAAGTGTAAAGGTAATATTAAATTATTTTTCATTAATTACCAAGGAAAAAAAAGAAGAGATTAAGTGAATATAAAGTATAAGAAAATATTCAAAGTTTTTAAACTCTATATATAAAAACAAGAATTATCAAGGATTATTTTCTTAAAAGAGTATAAAGGAATATTAGTGGAATATATCTATTAAGTCAAAAAGTTTAATTTTTATTATTATTAAAAGGATATTATAATAATTATAAGGTCAATTCAAATTAAAAAATGGATTTTAAGGAAGGAATATTTTTTGGTAAAAATCATCTAATTAGATGCATCGGATTATTGATATTTAGAGGAAATATTCAAGAAAAAGAAATTAGCATCCACATTTGTCCAGATAAGAAGAAAAATCACATCAGTATCGATTTGGCAAATCAATTAATAATTCATAAGACAAGTGTAATAATAAAAAAAGACCTTTTTGGCAATAAATATGACATCAAGAACTTACCATCAACACTCGAAGATTATAAACTCGTATCAAATTTTGAGGTTACAACTATATATGAAAAAGAGGTTGATATAATCCTTGGTTCAATTTGGTTAGAGACATTGGGTAGCTTAATATTAAACTTTGAGAAAAAGTTTTTAATGTTTTCTTACAAGAAGAAAAAAATAACATTACATGACGTCTCAGTGAAGTTAAATTCAATATCTACATCAAAAGATCTTGATCAGATCTCCAAAATGCTACTTTCGGATAAACAACAATCAATACTTGAGATCCAAAAAGAGTGTGACAAAATTATCATAGATAAATACGCAAAAAATTGTCGTCTAAAGAACCATAATCAAAGTTTGGTTACACAAACCAAGAAGTTGAAGAACGAGAAGAAATCACAAAAGGAAAGGTTAGAACAATTTTACAGTAAAGAAGCAATGACCAGTGAAGAAACAATACTTGAACCTATTGAAATCAAGAAGCTTCTAGTTAAAAAAATCCAGACCTTAGAGAAGGGAATAAACACCGATCTAGTTGAATTACCAATAATATCAAGAGTTGAAGAGAGATCCAACAAACAAATTGAAAATAGATTCAGGTGCCTTATTGTCATCCGAATCACAAGAATCATTATGACAAACAACAAATTCAAGAGGAATATGAACAATGTTATTTTTACCAACAACTAAACTACAACATTGTAAAGGAACAAAGACAAAATCGACAAATTGTATGGAAGCCTGAAATGAGAAGCCCTGTCAGAACAATCGATAATCAAACAATTCCAATGAAGGTAGATTTGGGATGGGTCTATAAATTCTCAATTCCGCAAAAGATCGAATTAGGGTGGGCAGACTCCTTTACAATTCGACAGTTCTGCTCAACGCTTAGAAGATCCTATCGTTTCAAGTCCTCAATGATCACTAATTCAGGATTAAAAAATCAAGAGACAATATTACAAGCCAAAGCAAGAGATAAGTGTTCCATAAGTATTCTTAGAGGACAAAACATTTTTAAGGGGAAGACAATGTTATGAACACAATATATATAATAATAAATGTAAATACATTACAAAATATAAATAATAATAAATAATCAATTGTTAATGATTAATAATGAATATACACCTCCCTGATGTAAGGTCGCGTCTCTTCATGGAAAGGCACCCCTGCGTGGGTATATAAAGCCCTCATTCTCATTGTAATAGACATATTATTCATTCTCTTATACATTTACATATTATTTATTATCCTCATGGATATTTTTATATTCCAAGTATTTTGGATATTTTAATCGTAAGCCGGATTTGGTTATTACATTTGTGTGAGAGAACTTTGTTCGTCTCACTATATCTCATCATCATATGCCCCTGTATACTCATGCAAGCCTCTGTATCCTCCCGCATCATCATGTATCCAAGGTGTACTGCTAGGTCAACCTCTATATGGATGTTATCCAATCCTAAAACACCAATGGAAGTGTCTTCATACTTGCCCTTGGCTCTGGAATCCCCAGGTGTATGTGTAAGACCAACTGTCTCAGAAACCCTCATGAATGGTGGTCCCTATGACACATAGATATCATCCAACGTCTCTTGGTCACATCTATCTATATCCATCAATGATCCTAGGTGTCCCTCACGCACCTCCATCAATTGGTGCTCCTCTACCAACCCACCAACATCCTCTGGCGAAGTAGCTGAAGTAAACATCTGGCACTTTGTTGAAATAGATGTAGTGGATCCCGACTAGTCTTATCAAGGAGCTCCTATAATATGGACCATGATTCCCGAAGGGCTGTCTGTGCGCCTTCCAAGAATTCCCATGTTCTCTCCAACTCATGAGTGAGTCGGTCCACCTCAATCTCCTTCTCCCTTAGTTACCTGTGATACATCTCGCCAACCTCCAATAGGTAATCTATATCCATCAACCACTGCTAGTAGTTGGCCCTCATCACAGTCACTCTCTCCCTGAGTGTATGGAAGTAATCAATGGAAAGCCCCCCATCTGAACTATCATGTGCCATCGAGGCCCTCCAACAATAACCTGCCACCAATGCGTGTGTATCATCAATGTATCTAGTGGTTGCCATGATCATGTCCTCTCTAACTCTCAAATGTCATGTCAAGTGTCGTGACTCCTGATCACAATCTTGTTGAGGTGCTACCTCATACCTCTCACTTCTAGTGTCAAAAATGGAATCCCCAACAACAAACTCCTCAAAAGATAAGGCATTGAACTACCCGTTGTCCACTGTGCTACCGAGTCCTCCTGTATGCCACTGCACACCATCACTAATTGCTACCCCCATTTGAATCACACTGTATCCTGTATGGGCAGTTGTATCCTCTTGTGCGCTCACTCTGCTAATGTCATCTTCACTTGGATCCCATACAAATGTGTCCAAACATGAGATATGGTCATCCCGACCAATAAGGAGTGCATCCTCATCACTGTAAACAGGTCTTGGAAGTGAGTATCCCATCAAACTGTCAGTCTCCACAACCTGATCTAACAATAGACTCCTGAAAAGAGGTGACTCGCTCTCCTCATACTGATAGGTATGTATATAGTCAATTGGATCCAATCCATGCCTCTCCTCCTGGGCCTATAGATCCATATGTCCCTTGTGTTCAAATGCTACACAAGGCTCCTCTACCACATCCAGAATGCTATCGATATCCTCATGTGTCATGCTTATCATAAATGTCCGAGAAGGTAAGGACTGTGTCACACTCAACCCCATGGGAGGAACAATATCCCCCATGCATGACCTCATACTAGGTGCTAACACATCTAAATCCTCACAAGTGTCACCACTATACTGAAGTGTTGAGTCCTCAACACTATTTGATAGGGAAGCTAAAGAACATGCGCTATCATCCTATCCATCAGATGCGTAGGAGTCACTAGCCTCATCAAACTTCTCTAAATAGGCATCTATGGTTGCATCCTCATCCTCACTGTCCCAGTGCACCTCAACAACGTGCACCTTCCCTTTACCCCTGCATATGTGATCTGGATCCCAAGGCTCTTTACAACTGTAATAAAGTTCCCTGCTCCTAATGGGTGTATGCTCAATCTGTGCTTCCTTCCATCTACTAGATGGTAGTGATGTGTCTACCTCCTTGCCTCCTTTGTCTCTATTTTCCTATAATATGCTTCTCCAATAATGGATTTATTCCATCTTTTTGTCCCAATGTGTAACCTTATCTTTGCTCCACCTAGGATTTTTGATGGATACAAACTGTTGGAATGTTACTTGAGCCCTGAATGTCTCACTAAGGGCATGATATTCTTAATCACAATATATGATATCCTTTGAAAAATCCGCAAAATTCACCTCTCCTCTAGATCATCAATGTATATCATAGGTTGGCGAAGGAAATTCACTCTGATACCACTGTAATGTTCCCAACCAATATTTCTTGGAACATTGAGGTTTTTATGTTTTTCTGGTTGTGGTATTTTTTCAAACACTTTGCAGATTTTCTCTTATTGACTTGCGCCAGGGTTTATTGTGTTTGTTCTTGTTGTATTTGCAACAAATTAAAGATAGAAATATAGGAATGGAATATACTCAACAAAATTCAAGACAAATAACACAAGAAATAGCCACAAATACCTCATATCTGATGCTATTTAGATATAAAGTTGTCATACAAAATGGAGCAGATCTGGAATACAAATAAGAGAACAGAGTGTATGGCTGATCATGCCTCCAAGATACAATATAAAGATGAATATATAGGCTTCCAAAAGCCTCCCCAAGATGAATACCCAAGATCTATAATATCCAACTTGTCCCTAGCTGAGATGTGATGTCCTTCTCTAGCACAATGCGCCCCTGTCTGGCTGTAGCGAGTCGAGAAATCGACCTCCAAGAATATGACCTCTGAATCACCGAAACCAACTGCTAAAAGGTAGATCGAGGAATAGGAATCCCCTCTAATGAATTTCCAAGCTACCGTGAGTGATCTCCCACTCCAAATCACTAGATCTACTGAGATTAGTGCACCCTCATGAAGAGAAAACTCACCCAACTCCAAAAATAAATAAATGTAAGCTCCAAGCTCCCAAGAGAAGCTACCAACCTCTATTATGAAGATATATGATCAAGGGAAGATATCCCCTGGAAGATCTATGCAGATCTGAACCCTCCAACTCTATATCTCCAAAGACAAATGTTCCCTTCTCCTAGTAAACTCACACCACTAGAAGAATCAATGGATATGGCATGAAAATCTCGACCAAATAGTGATAAAAAGGCACCCTAGTGATAGCCAACACTCCTGAAGTGAGATATCTCTCAGATCCAATGTTTGCAATCCTCCACGAACTCCTATTTCAATGACAATGCACCCTAGCTCTATAGAAAACCTCCAACAATGGACCCTGCCTCCACAGACTGCCATTGAATCAAATAGAACCTGAACTAGAATGGTGAGGGATAAATATTTCACCTCCTTGGCCAAGCTTGGATCAGGAAAGGTGAAATATTTCACCACTGAGCCGATCTCTAGGGTTTGTTCAATCAAAACCCTCGAGTATCATGGGCTCTCTAGCAAGAAGCCAGACATCAAAATGATAATCAACATAATAAGAGAATAGAGGCCCCTATCTCTCTTTTACCCCCCGCTGTTCACCTTTTCCCTCCAAGTGACTTTTACTTTATTTTTATTATTCTTTAACTAAATCACTTTATTAATTAATTTTCCTTTTTTCCTCTAAAAAGTGATTTATTTGTCCCTATGGCTTCTCCAACCATTGAAAGTCAGTTCTCATCATCTAATCCTGTAGTGCTCTTCCTCCTGATTATGATGAGCTATTACACTAAGAGGTTTCTCCAAGTATTATGCCCAAAATTACCTTCTTAGTGAAATTAATTAAAATATGACCCATAGTAACTCAAAATTACGGAAATCGTCGGAATGCAGCGAAACCAAAGCCAAGATGTGAGGAATGGATCCTGAAGATGAAATATGATGAAAGATGCAATTCGGGCCCAATAAAACCCTCAATAACTCCTGAACCTGCTGTCACCCCCATCTGGCTACTCTAGTAGGCATAACACTTTATAATATAATGATGTCCAAAAATGAGAACATTGCATTCGTGTATCCACCTGCAGATATAAGAGTAATGATGGCATATGGAGACAAAAATGGAGTGGGAAAATGTCATAAGGTCAAGCTTCATATAGAATATTATGAATTGGAATCTAGATTTTACATAGTACCTTTGGGGAGAGTATACGTCGTCCTAGGAATTCAATGGTTACAAACATTGGGGACCTATTATGAAAATCACCAGAAACAATTTATAAAATTCAAATGGGAAGGAAGAAGATATAAATTATGTGGATTCTAACCACCTCCCACCCAAATTATATCTTCACGAAAAATGGAGAAACTAATTCGAAAAGGAGCACCGACTTATGTGGCATAGTATCATGAGATGGAGATATTAGCAACAAAAATGGTCAAATATCAACACCCGAGATTCAAGCATTAATCCAAACATACGACAAGGTATTTCAAGACTTACCAATGAAGATGCCACCTAAAAGAAAATAGAGCATATAATTGAGGTTAAACTAGATTCAACACTACTCAATATCAAACCCTACCGATACCCTCACCACCGTAAAAAAAAAGATAGAGAGGATAATTCAAGACTTATTGAAATGTGGGGTTATTACAACAAGAAGAACACCATATGAAACCCCAATAATCTTGGTTCGAAAAAAGGATGGGTGTTTTAGAGTATGTATAGACTATCGAGGGTTAAATAAAATAACTATAAAAAACAAATTTCCCATACCCTTCATAGATTAGTTGTTGGACGAACTCCATGGAGCAAAATACTTTTCAAAATTGGATTTAAGGTCAGGTTACTACCAAGTCCGAGTAAGATTAGAGGATGTGCCAAAAAATTCCTTTCAAACACACAAAGGTCACTATGAGTTCAAGGTGATTTCATTTGGGTTAACAAATGCCCCAGCTACTCCCAAGCCACTATGAATCAACTCTTTCAACCCTACTTAAGAAGGTTCGTACTAGGATTTTTTGATGATATTCTTATTTACAGTAAGACTTGGAAGGAACATATGAAGCATTTAGAACATATACTTTCTCTCTTAGAAAAAAATCATTTTTATGCAAAACTATCAAAATGTTCATTTGGTAAAGAGGAAGTAGAATACCTTGGTCATATCATATACCAAGAAGAAGTCAAGGTGGACCTCAATAAAATCAAGGAAATCACAGAATGACCCAAACCAAAAAAATATCAAAACTAAGGGGATTCCTTGGATTAACAGGTTATTATCGAAGATTTATCAAGAACTGCACTCATTTGACAACACCATTGTCAAACCTATTAAAGAAAAATTCCTTCAAATTGGATAACAATGCAGAATAATGTTTTGAAACATTAAAAAAGGTTATGTTATCTGCACCTATGTTAGCAACACCATATTTTACAAAACCCTTTATAGTAGAGTATGATGCATCGGGAATGGGAATAGGAGCAGTGCTAATGCAAGATGGCCAAACAATAGCATTTGAAAGTCGAAAACTCAACAGAAGGGAAGAGTTAAAGTCTACCTATAATAAGGAAATGCTATCCATTATGCATGCATTATCCAAGTGGCAGAAATATGTCTTAGGAATCAAATTCTTGATACGTACTGATCACAATAGTCTTCAATACATAATAAGGAAAAAAATGTTGTCCATCGAACAACAAAAGTGGATGGAAAAAATTTCCACCTTTGATATCGAAATAATACACAAAAAGGGGAAGGAAAATGTAGTTGGTGATGCACTATCATGAAAACATGAGGAAGTAAGAGCATATGCAACAACAATAGTGATTCTCGATTGGTTAGATGAGATCCGAGTTGAGTATGCCAAAGATACTGAATCTAATTCCATAATCAACAATTTGGACCAAAACCCCAAATTTGAATGGAAAAACGACATTTTATGGTACAAGGACATAATCTATCTAATTCCATCTTCAAAATTTAAAATGAAAGTCTTAAAGGAGTCACACATCTCCCCAACAACAGGTCATGTAGGATTTTTCAAAACCTACTATAATGCACGACAATCATTCTATTGGAAAGGAATGAATAAGGATGTTCAAAAATTTGTTGCCGAATGTGAAATATGTCAAAGGAATAAAAAAGAAAATGTTATGACTCGAGGATTACTTCATCCCCTACATATTCCTGACCAAAAATGGGAAGATATATCAATGGATTTCATTGAAGGGATACCCATGTATGATGGGAAGAATAAAAATTTTGTTGTGGTTGACAAATTAACCAAATATGCACATTTCATGGCAATAAGAAAAACTGACTCAACAAAGCAAATTGCAGATGTTTTTTGCAAAAACATTTATAAATTGCATGGATTTCTGAAGGTTATTGTCAGCGATAGGGACACAAAATTTAAAGGAAATTTCTGGAGGGACTTTTGCAAACAAACAAGAATATCCCTTAATATGAGCTCCACCTACCATCCACAAACATATGGTCAAACAAAAATTGTAAATAAATGCTTAGAAACTTACCTACAGTGCTTCGTGATAGATAAACAAAATAAATGGTCTCAATGGCTACATTTAGCCGAATGGTGGCATAATTCTACATATCACACTTCTGCTAAAATGACCCCTTTCAATGACTTATATGGTTATGAACTGCCCAAATGGAAGGAGTTTGCACTAATTAATACTAAATTCCAAGCAATAAGGAATAAACTAGAGGAAGAACAAAAAATAATCAAAATATTAAAAGAAAACCTAGCAACAACTCGTAATCGAATGAAACAACTAGTCGAACAACATAGGTCAGAAAGAGAGTTTGAAGAAGGCGATTGGGTGTTTGTATGAATTCAACCCTACAAACAATTATCCCTTAAGAAACAAGGGAAGAACAAATTGGCTCCAAAATTCTATGGACGCTTTCGAATTAACAAAAAAAATAGCGAAGTCACTTATGGATTAGAATTTCTATACAATGTTCACATCCACAATGTCTTTCATATCTCATGTCTCAAGAAGGTACTTGGGCAAGCTCAACCAACTCAAACAAAAATCCTTGAATTCGATGATGAAGGGAGAATTATTTTAGAACCGTAGGGTATTATTTCCACTATGGAAAATGTGTTACGTTCTAGAACCATTAAGGAATATCTCATCAAATGGAAAAACCTTCCAGAAGAAGATTCATCATGGGAGTCATAACATTTTCTCCGACAATACCCATTGCTACCCTTTCTTTGAGGATAAAGAAGATTATTAAGAAGGTGGCAATGTTACGAACATAAAAACATAATAAATAAATAATAATAATATTAAATTAAATTGAATAAATAAAATATCAAAGAGGCACGTACCTCTTCACCAAGAGGCACGCACCTCTTCACTTCATGACCAATCAATGCTATAAGTAAACCATCACGAAGGTCATTATAGAAATCATCTATTATTCATTATTTCAATCAATTATCAATACAAAAATACTCTATCTCCAAATTAAATAACAAGTCTTCTTGTTACAAGATTGATGTAGCAAACCTTTATTTACAACAACAAATTGTTTAGTGAGTTTGTCAATGTTAGTGTTAGTACAATTAGTAGAGAGCTTGAGAGTTTTAAAAGAGAGTGTTTGTCAATTAGTTCATCAAGAGAATAACTTCTTAGATTAGTGTCTTCTTACTGTATGGAGTCTTCTAATGCAACTAAGCTTGAAAGTTGGCCTATTTGAAACCAAGAGGTATGATTCAAACTCTAAGGTGTAAGCACATTTGCACCTTAGGATTTTAATCTTGAGGAGAAGGACTTCTAGGGTGCAAGCAAATTTGGGCCCTAGAAACCATTTCTCCCTTCTTGTAGCTTTAACTAGGTCAAGATCAATTATCTAGGACTAAAATCATAGAGTGATAACACTTTAAGGCTTTAGGGTTCTAACCCTAGCAAGGACAATTCACAAATTCTAGATAGATATCACCTTGTGAGATGAAGAAGCACTTATGTTCCTCTCTTAGGGTTTCAATAACAAGACTTCTTGTAACAAAATAACAATTTCACCATGAGCATTAATAGCATAAAAAATAATTGCATAAATTCACTTAGTTCGTCCAAGAAATCAATAGATTTCACCCTAATTGCAGAAAAATACACCAAAAATTAGCAAGACCCATTCATAAGAGATCTTCCAAGCATAGTGCTTGAGAGAGAAGAGCTAGTTACCCATATAGGGTGAAAATTTCAGAAGTACTACTCACAAATGTGAGTGAACGATGATGATAAAATGAAAGTGAGGTTTAACATTTTTATACGAGGCTAACCTCACAAATTTGTCCACAAAATTTGTCAACAACAATACACAACTGGGTCTGAGTCCACATTTGACCTTTACAAATGCTAGAAGTGCAAAAATAAATCATAATATCCCACACATGTGAGAACGTCAAGGCTAGGTAAGATAACGTCATGCCTCCAAAGGATAAGGTAGGGCCTCCAAAGGCCACGTGGCATCCTCCAAGGTGAAGTAGATGTCAAGTGAGGTGTATCCTCACCCAAGGTCATGCCAAATCATCTAAGGTACCAATCCATCCATCAAACCATAGCCATGTCAAACCCTAGAAGGTGATGTCATCGCCAACATCCATGCTCTAGGGAGCTACATGTCATATATACACTTTCTCTAATTGTCTTTTGTTGCAACTTCCCTGATCCAAGCACAAAATAAGTCTTGGGATACTATTCCCATCATGTGGGGGCTTCTAACCCATCTGTGTGCCACAATGATTGGATCTGCTCAAACCAAACCCATATGTCCATTGTTCAAGTTTCTGAGAATGTGAGAGCCACTATTTGAGGAAGGTGAGTCACTAGATGACCTCTCCATCACACGTTCCCATGTCATGTAATAAAAGCACAATGTCTTGGGTACAAGCCCAGGAAGTGTTGGGTATGTGTTATATTCTTTGCATGTGTGTGTGTGGGCGCGTCAGATTCAACAACTGTGTGTGACGATCCCAACTTCTTTCGATATCTGTGTCGTGTGTGTCGGGTGCTTCCTAGGGGGGTCCCCCACCCTTGGTTACGCGCAGCGTTCGGCTCCAGGGAAACGCCCCAATTTTTTTTTGTTGTTGCAGTTTTTGCTATTTTTTAGCGGATTTTGCTATTTTTAGCGGTTTTCTAAATTAATCCTGGATTAAGGGATTAGGGTTTTGGTAGCTACAAAATACCTAAAAACATTGTATATATTGTATGGTAAATGGTGAAATTGATATAATGAAGAGTTGAAAGGTGCAACACCAAGGAAGGTGGTTTTCTCCTGGTTAAGGGTTTTCGGTGTAAATATATATGTACTATGTGTATGAGCCATTGATTAATTTCTGTTTTGCTTAAGAATCTATATGCATTTCTTTACTTCACAGGTTTAAAACTTACATGTGGTATCATAGCTTGTTTTTAGCTTCAAAGGGACGCCTTTGTTGCTGAGGGTTTGGCTCTGTCTTGATAGATCAAGTTTATCTTGGGTCTGTGATAAACGTGGGTTTAGTGGGAGATTTTGCAGTGGTTATTCGAGTGTAGAAAGACGAATGGCGAGCTTTTGTAGAATCAAGATAGAGAAGTTCAACGGTAAAAAATTTGAGCTATGGAAGCTCAATATGGATGACCTTCTTGTAAACAAAGAACAATGGATCGATGTAGATCCTGGTACACAACCTACTAGTACGCAACCTACTTGCACACATACGACCAATACACAACCTACTAGTACACAAACTACTATTACACCACCTACTTATATGTCGAAGGAAGATTGAGAGAAGTTGGACAGAAGAGAAAGGAGTACTATTCGACTTTGCTTGGCAGATTCGATGTTGTTGAATGCCTCGGGAGAATCTACAACCAAGGAACTATGGGATAAGTTGGGGAATTTGTATCAATCAAAGTCCCTGGTAAACAAGTTGTTTCTTCGAAAGAAGCTGTATCATCTTAGGATGGAAGATGGAGATTCTGTGACAAAACATCTAAATGCCTTTAATACTCT
>ML831482.1:59393-80965 GCA_009831015.1 Picea engelmannii | reverse complement strand
CTTTGAGGAAATGCTAGAAGTGTGGTAAAACATAACATTATAAGAAAGATTGAAAGTATAAGAAGGTTGATAAACCAAAGGGATCTGATAGTACCTCTTCCACAGAGGCGGAAACCTCCACTGAAGAAGGAGGTGATGTTTACTTGACATCTATAGATACACATGCATACCGTGATGTATGGTTGATCGACTCAGGTGCGTCATATCATATAACTCCTCATAGGGAGTGGTTCTGTGAATATGAAAAATACGATGGTGGTGATGTATTCCTAGGAGATGACTCAATAGCCAAAATCATGGGACGTGGAAGGGTTAAGTTGCTGCTAAAAGATGGAAGGATTAGAACTCTCCCTGGGGTTCTGCACATTCCAAAAATATCCAAGAGCTTAATATCTGTAAGCAAGTTGGATGATGTAGGAGTGGATACTGTATTGGGAAAGAGCACTTGCAAGATGGTACACAGAATGGTGTTGATGAGGGGAGTTCGATGTGTAACTCTATACAATTTGTTGGGAAACACTTATACTGATGGGTGTAACAGTTCTGTTGTCCCTGAGTAGAGAAATAAAGAAGACAAGACCAATATTGTCCCTGGAAAGAAGACCATGTTGTGGCATCAAAGACTGGGACATATTGGAGAAAAGGGTCGTCGAACACTACACAGTAAAGGTATGGTTGAAGGTATGTCTAATTACACTCTGAATTTTGATTTTTGTGAACATTGCATATATGGTAAACATAATCGAGTAAGATTCTCATCTGGTGCTATAAGAGCAAAGGGGATCTTAGAGTTGATACACAACGATGTGTTTGGACTTGTGTCTGTTCCATCACTAGGTAAATCTGTGTATTATGTTTCATTCATAGATGATTTCTCAAGGGACACATGGATTTATTTTCTTAGAAAGAAATATGAGGTATTTGATAAATTTAAAGAGTTTAAGGCTCTGGAAGAAAATCAGATAGAAAAGAAAATAAAGGTATTGAGGACAGATAATGGTGGAGAATTCTGCGCAAATGAATTCAAATAATTTTGTAAGAAGTGTGGTATAGCAAGGCAGAAGACTACTCCATACACACCTCAGGAGAATAGAGTTGCAGAAATGATGAACAAGACACTGATGGAAAAATCAAGGAGCATGCTTAGTGGTGCCGAGTTAGGGCAATAATTTTGGGCAGAGGCAATGGGTACAACATGTTACTTGGTCAATCGATCACCCTCATTAGCATTTGATGATAAAACTCCACACGAGGCATGGACTGGAAAGAAACCCTCTCTTGAACATCTTAGAGGTTTTGGTTGTGATGCTTATGTATATGTTCCAAAGGAAAATAGGAGTAAGCTAGATAATAAAGCTAAAAGTGTATCTTTATTGGTTATAAAGATGGTGTGAAAAGTTATAAGCTTTGGAACCCAAAAACTAAGAAGATTGTTTACAGTCGGGATGTTGTTTTTAGAGAGGTAAAATATGTTTCCAAACAAGAATTCCTACCAACGCAAGAAGAACATGAGAAAATAGAGCTTGAGTTGGATGATGCAAAATCTGAAGAAGATGAAGCAAAAGAAGAAGAAGAACCTCATACCCCAGTATTGAGGAGATCAGTGAGAGAAAGAAGGCAACCAGAAAGGTATAGTCCACATGATTTCCGTTTCAATTTTGCTTTATCTATTGTTGATGATGATCCTAGAACTGTCAGGGAAGCATTGAATTCAGAGGATAGTAAAATATGGAAGAAGGCAATGGTTGAAGAAATGGATGCCTTGGATAAGAATGAGGCATGGGATATAGTTGAGTTTCTAGTTGGAAGAAAATATGTTGGTAGCAAATCGTTGTTTAAGAAGAAGTTTAATGCAAAAGAAAAAGTGGAGAAATACAAATCTCGATTAGTAACAAAAGGTTATTCCCAGGTAGAGGGAATTGACTTTGGTGATATTTTTTCTCATGTTGCCAAGTTAACGTCTATTAGATTTCTTTTATCTATTGTTGTTGCGTTTGATCTTGAAGTGGAACAGATAGATGTCAAGACAACATTCCTACATGGGGATCCGAAAAAATAAATCTACATGAAGCAACCATAAGGCTTTGTAGTGAAGGGAAAGAAAAAGATGGTGTGTAAGCTAAAAAAGTCACTATATGGTCTGAAGCAATCACCTAGGATGTGGTACCAAAATTTTGACACATACATCCTTGGATTGGGATTTGTGAGAAGCAGGAATGATCACTGTATATTTCAAGCAGGTTGGTAATCACTTCATTTATGTAGTGTTGTATGTTGATGACATGTTGCTGGTAGGAAATAACATGAATGTTATTAAGGAGGTGAAATCCCAACTATCCTCCAAATTTGACATGAAGGATCTCGGTGATGCTAACTTCATTCTGGAAATGGAGATTAAAAGAAATCGTGCAAACAGGAAACTATGGTTGAATAAGAGAAAATATGTTGAGACAATATTGCAGAGGTTTAATATGCATGGAAGTAAACCGGTCAAGGTTCCTATTCCTATAGGTGTAAAGTTATTTGCAGATCAGTGTCCCAAGACACAGGAAGAAGAAGAGGACATGTCCCATGTTCTGTATGCTAGTGCAATTGGCAGTTTGATGTATGCAATGGTCTGTACTAGACCAGACATTGCACATGCAGTGGGAGTTTTGAACAAGTATATGTCAAAACCAGGGAAGGACACAACAATAAAGAGGATCTTCACGTATCTTCATGGCACTACCATTTATGGATTGTGCTACCAAGGAAGACTAGGATTGGACATAGTGGTGGACATACATGGTTTTGTTGATGCAAACTGGGCTGGAGATCTGGATCGCAGAAGATCTACAAGTGGGTATGTGTTTAACCTATTTGGAAGAGCAATCAATTGGATGAGAAAAAGAGAAGTTGTAGTGGCACTCTCAACTACAGAAGCTGAATACATGGCAACCATTCATGCAAGCAAGGAAGCAATATGGTTACAGAGATTGTGTTCAGATATTGGGTTGGTACAACAAGCAATGATATTATATTGTGACAGTCAGAGTGCAATCTTCCTGGCAAAGAACCTTGCTTATTATTCGAAGACAAATCATATTGATGTTCAATATCACTTTGTGAGAGACGTGTTTGAAGAAAAGAAGGTGGTGTTGAAAAAGGTTGACACTTTGAAGAATGTTGTAGATTCATTGACAAAGTCTGTGAGCACAAAAAAGTTCTCCTGGTGTAGAGTAACAATGGGCAGTGCTACCCTGGATTGTTCACTATATAATCCTGTGGACCCCTGGATGCAAAGAAAACAAGAAGTGGGAGAATGTTGGGTATGTGTTATATTCTTTGCATGTGTGTGTGTGGGCGCGTCGGATTCGACAACTACGTGTGACGATCCCAACTTCCTTTGATCTCTGTGTTGCGTGCGCCAAGAGCTTCCTAGGGGGGGCCAGGTATGCCCCCCCGGTTACGCGTAGTGTTCAACTCCGGGGCAGCTCCCCAAAATTTTTCTTTTGGGCGGTTTTTGCTATTTTTTATCGGATTTTGCTATTTTTTGCGGTTGTCTAAATTAATCTTGGATTAAGGGATTAGGGTTTTGGTAGCTACAAAATACCTAAAAACATTGAATATATTGTATGGTAAATGGTGAAATTGATATAATGAAGAGTTGAAAGGTGCAACACGAAGGAAGGCTGGTTTTCTCTCAGTTAAGGGTTTTCGATGTAAATCTCTGTGTACTATGTGTATGAACCATTGATTAATTTATTTTTTGCTTAAGAATCTATATGCATTGCTTTACTTCACAATTTTAAAACTTACAGGAAGTCCCTCAAATAACCATGTCAGGGCCATCCAAAACAAATCAAAATATGAAACATGGTTAGCCAATGTTCTTAAGAAACATTAGTCCTTAGAACATGCAAAGTAAGCTGCAACTTAAGATATAAGCTATGTAATCAATTCACCTTAGTATCCCCTTCATGCATCACACCAGCGTGGACCCCATGTGAGTTACCAAGTTTAAGTATGGGAGGGCCTTCATCCAACCTTATTAGATGTGCCACCTAGACAGGAAATTAAATAACCCAGGAAGAGGGATAGGTCCCAAGAGTGACAAGGGAAAGTAAAAAATCTTCTAGAGTACATGTGATAGTGATATTGTTTTAGGGCTTACTTCATGGCTAATGGTGTCATGAATCCATTTCTATGAATTCCTTTATGGAGGGTGTTCTTGGTTTTGAGTTACCCCATATTTATGTGTTTTTTTTTCCAATCCCCTTTTTTGCCTTTTTCTAAGTCCCGCTTTATTATATATTTGCAAGTCCCCTTTGTGAAGTTTCAAGCCATTAGCATTGCATTTTTTGGACCGGGGTGAGCACTGAAAGAGTAGAGCTAAAGTTTGGACTGGATTTTGTTAGTCCTATTTGTTATCATTCCTTTCTTTGTTTAGCATCATTTTCATATTTTTTTCATAGCAGTTGTGAAACAACCTTTGAGCCTTCATCCCCCCTTCTCATGAGAGAATGGACCATGACCCATTGTCGAATTTTAGTACACTATGCAAGGATCCAAGATGGAAATAGTTAAGTATGGAAGGGAACATAAAATTACCCTTGAGAGGGCTCCCTAGTAGTACCAATTTTCCCTGGGAGGTGATAACATGGGACTAGGGCACAAAAGCTGACCACCAAGGTGAAACAAGACATCTGACACAATTTCCCAAACCAATGATCCATTATCCAACTTCATCCAAAGATCCTCATCCACATGCTCGAAAAATTAAGCACAACACTTTGAATAAAAGGACTAACATACATCATGGTGACGATGGCTTAGCATCTCCCATACTGGGTTGTTTGTATGTGATGAGCTTTGGTTGACCTGAAGCTATAAAGGTGAATGAGCAGGGTTGTTGGGATGCCATCTATGGACATGTTGATCATCATCATGGTCGGGATCATGTTCTACATTGTGGGCCATGATACATGATATCCTCTAGTTACCCCTAGGAATGGGGGGTTAACATCTGGCTCCAACATGGGGAAATGTTATTACACATCAAAATTCCACACTTAAGTGTCACACCCTAAGTGTCACAAGTGTTGTAAAGCGTCGTATGCACCTTGTTAAGTGTCGCATGCACTTTGTCAAATGTTGTATGCACATTACTAAGTGTTACATGCAATTTTCCAAGTGTCGCAACTCGTTGACACCATGAAAAACATTTTCCATGTTCCCTAAGTCATGTTGGAGGAAGAAACCCATCATTTCAATGTCAGAAACATGATTTTTACTTGAAAATTCGACCAATTTTTGGGCATTTATGAAGGGTGGCATGCCCTGTCCATGTATAGGGAGCACTGGTGGAAATAGAGCACCACTGGCCTGACTAGCACTTCCCCTTGGTCTCTTAGGAAGCGCAATAGTTCTCTATTCCTTTGCTAACAGGGGCACTAGCCCCTTGTTTTAGGTGGATCCATGAGGTTCTACTTTGTTTTGCTGAGTCTGTTGTTGAGAGACTTTTAGCCCAAAGTCTTTTGGTTTTTCTTTGGCTTTGTTTTGATTGAGAAATTGACATTTATTACTCATTTCATTTCCTTTTTTGATTTTGCAAACCTCTCCTAGTTGTGAAATTGTTTCGTCACCTTAGGTTTACAAGATCCCTTGGTTCATCCTACCTTTCAGTTGTCTGATATGTCTCACAAAGTTTTTAGATTGCTTGATTGTTTATAAGTTTTCTTCAATTAGAGTTCGAAAAGGTTGTTGGGTATTGAGCCCTTTTTTATCTTAATTGAAATATCTCGATTTCTAAATGATTAATACTCTCTTGTTTACCGAAACCTATCCTTGAATACTGATTCTTGCTAGTCGTTTTTGAGGATTTTTCAAGAGTTTTTGTCTTCTTCTTCTTTTATACCTTTGAGTTCATGATTGAACAAGTTGTGAAGTCCATTATTATACTTGATTTATTTCAGTTCTCATTAGATTTTTTGAGTGCTTGTTTGGTTTCTTTTTTGCCTCACATTTCTTTGTGTCAAACATTGATATCTTTCATTTCACTTGAAAGTTAAGAAGCATAAAAGTTTGCATATCTCATTGCATACATAATTGAACAATTTTTTTTTTGCATTCCTAGGAAATTAGTTTTGGTACATGTTTGGAAAAGAGATAGTTTTGCATTTGGATTTTGGAAACATTTGCTTGGTAGTTTGACATCATCTTGCTCCCAAAAATTGAAAAGTTGCATAGTTCTGAGTACTTGCTTGTGTTAAGAAGAATAAAACTCTTATCCTCCCCATACATAGAATTCATAGAAAAAGAAGAATTGCATCTCATTCTTTTGCATTCTATTGGACTCGATTATCACATATCATCAGTTTCATCTCCGTGAACGTTATGAGTAAATATCCATTAAAATCAACCACGCGCTAATAAAATCAACTACACATTTTTTTATTTTTAGCACACCAACAATAGCACATGATTAGGGTCTTTGGACTAGAAAAAGTGAGAACCATCCAAGACTACTAAACATATTGTAGAACACTAAAGAGTGAACAAATCCAATTTGTGTATAAGCATAGTTGGGAACCCCCTCTAACACATGGGATAAACACAAGGTCCCATGCGGAAGTGCAACGAAGATTACCCCTCCAAAGCTTGACCAATCGTAGCGGAAAGAGCATATATTGGGGTTTTTTCTTGAAGTGTCACCAGTTTCATTTGGTCTCGCAGTGCTTCATGAATCTCGAATATGTTCGAGGTTCTCAGGAGTTTTACCAGTCCTCTAGAAAAAATTCAGACTTTGATATATTTCCCATACGTTTAGTCCCAACTGTCAAATGTACCTGCCTGGAGGTTCACTGTGAGTTGGTAACCTTAGTGGCATTTCCTAGGTATCTACAGAGGTGACTATGGGGTATTCCCACGGTACCTAGGGAAAACATCGTAACACACTTTCAGTATCCTTGGAGGGTGATCCCACGAAAGCAAAGGTTACTTGCACCGAGAAGGGCTGTTATGTGGAGGTCGAGGTAATGACTTCTCATTTCTTTGTTGGCGGCTTGGTATCCCATATTTGGAAAATCCTTGAACCTACTATTGCTTGGTTGATTGCTTTTAGTTTTCTTAGGAGTGTGTTTCTTTGATTTTCGTAGTCGGCCTTAGGATCGTTAATTTTTTCTAGTTCGGAGATCTCACAGTATACGAGGTATGGATCTTGAAGTTCAGGGACCTCAACACAATGTTTCTTACAAAGGAATGATCGAAGATCAAACTTCTGAGACTGAGAGTGTAGCTCCTAGACGTGGCCAACACGTAGAAGAACCAATCACAACCTTCATAGAAATCCTTGCGTCTTACGTGAATCCTCTTTTTACTAATCCACTCGGCCTACCACTCATTGATCCACCATCCACGAGATATTTTGATGCCTATTCTTCTTACAATTTACCAGCCAGTTCATCCACTACACAATCTTTTGGCATGGACCCATCAATTTTTGGTTTTCCAGAAGGACTTGGGAATTTATCTTTATCCACAACTCCTGTAGTTGATATCGCTAGTGCTTCTTCTTTACTAGGAACATCGGTGACCCAGGTAACCCTGACACAACCACTTGAGAATACATCTCCATTCGCACATGGGTCAAGTAATATTCATGCTTCACTATTTCCACACATGCACACACCAAGTGATTTACTTGGTCATCCCATCGGTCAGATAGACAACAATCAAGTCGTCCACACAACCACGGTTACACAAACTACTTAGCCTTCATCTCAAACCTTACAGATGAGTACACCGTACATTAGAGGTCAATCTTGAATGGGAGGCCAACCTTTAGCTAGGAAACCTTCAGCTAGAAAAATCAAAGAGGCCTTAGTGTGATTGCCAGAGAAGCTGAAGAGTCTCAAGGCATCTACCAGTGGAATGAAAACTGTTCATAGAGGCGATTGACAGATGGAAGAGCATTGAAACCTGTAACTGCAACAGAGAGGATGAGCTCGACTATGATAGAGAAGACGAAGAGTCTCGACTGCTAGATAGTCTAAGGAATCTCGACATAACACCCAGTGATGATGGACACATGGGTTTAACGGCTAGAGAAGCTGAAGAGTTGCAATGATGATCTGGAAGAGGACTCGACACGAGGAGAACATGCAGAACAGAGAGAGTGTGTTGATGCTCGGGGTAGTGAAGCGATGGCAATGTGGAGTAGCAGTGAATATCCCGATGTGGAGAACAATGGGGGTGTGAAGAGGATCCAGAAGCATTGCACATAGAGTGTGCACAAGGTGCACATAGACTATAAGAATGTAGAACAAAGAAGAGATGATTGTTGTTGTTGAGAGTGATTCAGGTGTGTAGGAGGAGGCAGAGTGCAGCAGCTGAAATGCACAGAAGAGGAATGGTGCATAGATGGGACATGGTGCACAGTGCATAAAAGACATACGCAGTGACGATGTGTTGTTAGTTGTTCTGACTGAAAAATGAGTTGAACTGTAAAAAGGTAAAATTACAATATGCGCAGTGTGAAGAAAGCTCAAAGATAAGGAACAAAAACTTAATAGAAGAGAAAAGGTGAAGAGAGCAAAATGTACACATATCAAAGAGCATGAGAAGGACAGAGAAAGAACAGATAGAAAGAGACAACAAGTCAAGCCAAATATGAACAGTGCAGAAGAATAGTGTAGCAAAGAACAATTGCAGAACAGTGAAGAAGTGGTAAGAATTGATTTATCTGTGTTGTTGGTTATTCAATCATTTATTTGTAATCATGGTGGTAGGGAGGTGCTAGGGAGAACTGTTGTCCTCAGAGATTCAAGTGGGTGCTTGAACACAGGGAGTTGTAGTTTCCATCTGGTTGCAGCCAGAAAAATCAGGGTGGCAGGGTGGTGCAAGGGAGAACTGTTGTTCTCTGTTTTACAGGTTGGTGCCTGTGTGACTGGAAGTTGGTGCTTCCATCCAGTTGACGTTAGAACACTTAGGGAGTCGTTGCTTCCTTCTAGTGGGTGCTAGAGAAACCAGGGAGTAGGTGCTTCCTTCTAGTGCATGCTAGAGAATCCAGAGAGTTGGTGCTCTCAGCAAGTAGCAGCTTGCAAAACAGAGGTTGTAGTCTTATTATGAATTGGTGCTCATAAGTATGATAATGTACAGAATGTAAAAATTACTTATCATATAAAGAAGAAGAGGTTTTTACCCTCTATGGGTTTCCTCATGAAATATTTGTCTTTGTGTATCTCATATGAGTGAATGATGCTGGATGTTCTATTGCTTACTTCCCTGCATTATTGTGATTGTCATTGAGTGCTCTGTAAAGAGTTTAAAATAAGCATAATTGTTTACGCACGGTAACAACTGATTCACCCCCCCCCCTCTCAATTGTCCAACAGATATCCTATTGTTGTTTAGGTTATTGCAAAAAGATAGATTTTTGCAGAAGATTGGGTCTTGTTGGTGGTTCCACGCAGACATCTACAATCATTGGAACTATTTATCTCCATGGTGAAATACATAATAGCAGCACTGAGCAATAAATGGTACGTGAATAAAAAATGTAATGTACTGGATAATTAGAAGTCGTTGGATGATCGCGCAAATTTAGCAAAGTATATGAGCATGAAGTACAATAAACTTACTGAAGACTTTTAGTAAGCACTAGGTTTTTAATACTCGGTGATTGATAATGGAGCACAGGACAACAAGCCCATCCCATTGACAGTTAGTGCAGCTTTTGTTGTATGACCAAACCTTCAAAGCACATCTGGCATCCAGCAATTCCACATCCTTGAATATACTACAGGAAGTGCTCAAAGGTTGCCTATAATGCACTCTAAAGGGTTTAGCAATTAGTTCTGCATCTGATTACTTTCACTTAGCATGGGCCCTGTGAAGATGTAGCCTGCAGGTAAGAGACGGACAATTCCATTATAGGTCTCATGTCTATCAGTTCATGTATTATATCAACATTAGACTGCAACCCCTTGACAAACGAATGTTTTCTTCCAATTAGGGTGAAAAAATCACAAGAGCCAACCATATCTCTCCTTGAAGATATTAGTGTGCAGTCTGGACCAACTTCAGTAAATCATCAATTGAAAACTGTAGAATCTTGGCATCCACATTGAAACTTCATAATTGATTGGTAAACATATTCTTTTGTATCGCTGGACCAGAAAATATCTAGTTAAAGCTCCACTCACCTAACCAATCAAGTGAATCAGAAAATCAACTCCAGAGTGATACAAATAGAGGGCAAGGTTCATCATCCAGGAAAGGGGCTCTGGATACACATTCTGCTCACCGACTAGCATTGAAACTATCAGATTTCTGTTTATTGTTGAGATCACAAACTGAAATAGGGGATCAAATGTAACCAAAACGCCAATCCAATAACCTGCAGTTAGAAAAGAAAACCAACACTAAAGAAGAGTGCTAGGGACGAAACAAAAGTGCACTAGAGAAAGAAAGATGCCCAAGCATGAGTGCACTATACATAGATGCACAAATGCACGTAAAAGAAAAAATATGCACATAAATGTACAAACAGAACACCAAAGACGTAGTGCCCGTACGCTTAAAACACTTGTATTAGAGAATCTTAGCTCAATGATAAAAACAAGTGACTTACAAATGATGTTTGAGTTATGTATTTATACACAACTCAAGTAGGGTGTCCTCCCAAGTGGGGTTATAACTTATGGGCCCAGATACATAGGGTGCACTCCCCAAGAGAGTTATCAAGCCTACATATCAAAGTTCACTTGGTTTGCCTTAACCATAATGGCATAACCTAGAATTACAATAAATGATGGCCTTAGCCAGCATTAATGTCTAACCAACTGCATTAATGACACCATATAAAATGGCCACGGCCATGGGTACATATTAGACCATTAATTCCAACGTTCACATGCTATCTAAGTATACTAGGAATTGCTTTGAATGTAGTGGTTTGTAACCATTTGTCATAAGATAGGACAGAAATTAGCACATATTCTCTTGTAAAATGCGTTGCTTAGTTCAAAGTATGAAAGCAAAATTTCAAATCCTCTTAGTTACAAGATTGCAGAACATTCATTGAGGAAAATGAGCAAGCATACAACATTGCACCAATTCCAGATAAGAAAAAAATTGCTCAAGTATAAATTTTCTCTAAGATCAAATTAGTATCATGCATTATTCTTTGTGGATGGCTGATTTTCAAGGAGACCAGGAAGCCCTGGAACACAACGTTTTGGCTTTCAAAAGAAACAGCAGGTCTGTCCCCACCATTAACAATGTTAGCACTAGAATAAGAGGATAATTTGATACAACTCAGAACTGGGAAAGTAAAATGAATAGAACTGCACACAATCCAGCCTTCACTATGATAAACTATTTTACTGTAAATCTCAGAGCTTAAATGTTACTTTCTGATTCCTCCCAGGATAAAATTGACTAGAACAAACCTCTTTGAGGTTAACAACATTTCAGCGGAAATGCAGATGAATTACATTAAAGAAGATATGAAGCACTGAATTTAGCCACCTTACCCACAGATGCTAGAAACAATGAGCACACTAAATTCTCTGACCTACTTGTCTCCAAACATGCCTCCAAAGTTTTTGCCACCCATCTGCTTCATTAAGTTCTGTAACCCTCCCATACCACCAATCTGCTTCAGCATTTGTGGAGGAAGAACCTTGCTCATGTGTTGAGCATTCATATTCCGAGATAATGCACTCATGTCACCCTTCTTGGGAATTTTAAGTCCCTTCATCTTACTCCAAATCTTGGCTAAGCGTTTAAACTCTTCTAGCATTTCCATTACTTCCCTGACAGGACGACCAGACCCACGTGCAACACGCATTATTCGTGACTCTGTCATAAGCTTTGGATTTGAACTATCGAGTTCTACAAAAATACCAGAATTCGTTAGAATTTATAGCATCATTGAAAAGCAGATCACAGATGTAAAATCCAGAGCAGCCTTCAGTAACAAGATGTCAATTTCTCCTACAACTAATATTTGATCCAGTACAAATATGCAGCCTTTTATTCACCAGCAGATGGTTTTTGAAAAATAATCAATTTTGTTAAAATCATCAACCACACAGTATAATAATAGAGACCACACACCAAGGCAATAATTTACCTCAAAAGCTTCAAAAGAAAATTCTCATGTTAATTTTTTGACATAATAGCTGAATTGAAAGAAACTCAATCCCACAAAGCCTTGCACATTGCAATTGAAAAGACTATTGAAGGGCACTTCTTATAAAAAGTTTAATATACAGATTGATAGTCTGATGAACACATGGAATAATATAGATCGATAGTTTGATGAACACATGGAATGGACTGGATGTTTGATTCTAGCAAGCGATCGGTATCACTTCCACAAAGAAAAGTACAGAATATCTACATTAAATTGTAAATGCATCATTAAAGAAGTTCTCAGTTAGATGTTCATGCAAATCCTTGTTGAACCATAAAGCTGACTCTGAAAAAAGTGGAAATGATAGAATACAACCTAGAAGCATAGAAGACCACAAACCCAGACCATTAATTTCCTGCTATGCCATGCAAATATTTATTTCATGGAGGACAGTAAATGAAGTAGACAAACAAGCATAAACAAGACAATGAAGTTCCCACATAGTAAGCTGTTGAGGACACAAGCTGAACAGCGAATGAGATTGGCATATTTACTAAGGCAATTGTTGGATGCCATTAGAGCATATCTGACTGGAGTTACAAAAGTCTCAACACAATTCTGTGAGACATCAATATTGCTTTGATAACAGATTCCTTAGGCAGCAGCATTCTTAAGATAGAAAGTGCCTTCCAGAAATCAATAATATATCAACACGCATTGATATGGCTTTGTTTAAATTTCTGTACATGGTGATCAGATCAGCAAACAAAAAACACCTAAGAAAGTTGGAATTGGAAACTTAACTAACTCTTCAAAACTGTTGTTACTGTGAGATCTGAAATCACATATGCTACCTGAAAAGTATAACAGCAACTAATAAAAAAATTGCAGCACTCAGAAAATCATCTATGTTTTTTATTAACTCAAGGAAGAAAAAAAGCAGTGCAAACTTGCTAGGAAACTGAATGAATAGCTAAGGGACACCTTTACTAGTGCACCTTATTTAGTTGAATCAAACCCTATTCTATTCTAGGGAAAGTGTGCCCAGGCTACAGGCATGCTGCTACTATAGGCTGCTACAGTAAACAAGATCATATGGATCGCTGAAGCACACCAAGCTGCTGTGAGGGAGAACAGTAACCAAGCAACCAGGTAAAACTAACACTTCCTCTTAGCAAGAAAAGTGTTCTCCACCAAACCAAGTCCCTCCCTCTATATCTCGAACTTCGCCTTTGCTAGGGGTTTCGTCATCATGTTGACCCTCTGTGAACCTCAAGAAATATAGCCCTGGATCATTTCTCCCTTCTGTACTCTGAAATCACTTCAAAATATTCAGTGTAAATCCCTTGTGCAAGAAAAATTCCATCAACAAACTGCCAACTACCTACATCCATGTCAATTTCACTGGTCAAACTCTTCTTACACCACAACACCACAACATGAGCTGTTCAGGACTTTCTGCAATGATAAACTCATGTTTTATTGGGCCCAGACAAGTGTATCACATCTATCAAATAAAGAATTAAAATCTGCACAAAACTTGGAAAAGCTCAACTTGAGTAAAAACTCATCAATCTTGAAAGACCAAATTTGTGATACATGCATCTGCCATCAACCCACAAAAGGCCTTCTTCAATCTGAATTCATGGGTATCCCATCCATGCACCTCAAAACCTTCAGCAATTTAAACAAAGACCTCAACAAGATCAACTCCCTCTTTCTGAGAGAATCCTCTAGTAATTGGAGCAAGAGTCTCATCAAGGTCAACTCCCTCTTTCTGAGAGAATCCTCTGGTAATTGGAGTAAGAGAATCTAAGTTGCAGGAAACATGTAGGGGGGGACCATACCATGTGCGTTTCCAAATGGAAACACCGAAACGTGCATGGGACTGCTCTGAAACATGTTTCCAGCCATACAAACACATTCCACGCATGGGAAACGTGTTTCCAGGCTGTACCACCATCCATACAACACATTTACAAGACTAAATGCGCCAATTTTGAATGGGTTTGTTCGTTGGGACCCACAAATTTGGAATTAAACCCTAATTAGAGGTTAAAGTTTGACTGGGTGTGACCAAAAATGTTGGAGCATGGCAAGTAATGGTGATGTTAAACGATAGAAAACTTTTACTTAAACTTTTAACATTACCATTAATTGTTTCAGGATGTTTGAGTGGTTTCAACCTCATCGGACTTCATATGGAGAAAGTGGAATTCATATCCCATTCAAAATTCAGCAGACTTAACAGTTTTCAGGATTTCAAGATTCACGGGATTGCAGCATTTTTAGTGGATATGTACCCCAATGTTGGTGGCATTGATTGTTGAACTCCTCTATCATGGCCTTAGCAAAAATGCACCCTTCACTCAAGCCAAAATCATTGATTAGGCATGTTATGCTTTTTCTATCATATCTTAAGCAATGGTGGAACATTGCTTGTCATTTAAATTCAAAGTTTCAATATAAAGTGTTATTTATAAATTAGCCCTATATATATATATATATATATATATATATATAGTGTGTGTGTGTGTGTGTAATATCGCATTTCCCCATTTCCAAATTTTTGAAGGGTCACAGTTCCAGTGCATTTCTGTTTCAGAAACTCGTACCCATTTCCCCGTATCATGCAACTTAGAAGAGAATCCTTCAGCAACAAACCTGTCCTAGTACTCTTCAATACTCCTGTCAACAACATGCATGGAATCAATCACTGATTCAGTGATTCCATGAGTAGGTTTTGAAACTGTCTCCACAAAGATGAAAGGACACTCCATCTTGGCATCCTACCATACATGCTCTATTGGATCAGCAAGTAGTCTATAAACGCCACCATCCCAAACTCCTCTTGCAAAACTCGACCAGGCTAAGTATTGTGTTTACTATTTTCTAATATCACTTGTTAACCTAGTAGAAAAAATCGCCGATTAATCGGAAAAAATCGCCAAAATCACAATTTTTTCAGTGCAGCGATTTTTTCAAAACCAAAAATTGCGATTTTTTGAGGTTTGAAAAAATCGCGATTTTTTCAAAAAATCACCAAAAATCGCCAAAATTGCCCAGGCCACGGGATAAAAAGCCCGATTCGGTTTTTTTTTGCTCATTGTGTTTTTTTTGTGTGTCGAGCAGTAAGGGAAGAAGTTTGTGGAGACCATCAAGCATATTTAAGGTGTGCAAAGGCAAGGTAGTGAATTCATCCACAAACTTTGAAGATTTTTGTGGTGGAGCAAGGTTCAAACTTCAACCGGTTGGATCTTTGAAATTTTCATCCACAACCTCCAAGCACAGGTATGTATGCCCTTCCCAATTTGTATGCTAATCGTTTCCATACCCTTGCATGTTTTCTTGCTTCTTTGTTTGCTTAGATTTAGTTGTTTTTTTTATCATCTTGCTAATAATTTATAGAACAAACAAAATGTAAGGGTTTTTTTGGAAAATTTCAATGGGGTATTTAGCTTGTTTTTTTAGTTTTTTAGCCACCTTGTTGATGCCATTTTTCATGGCTAACATTCTTCTTTGGATGGCTGATTTTTTAAATTAATATGCTGCAATTTTTTTTTCAAGTGGGGTTTAATGTTTTTTTTTTGTGTTTTTTTGCCCTTCCCATAGCACTCAGCAAACATGCCTAGGGTCTTGGATCCACTGTGGGAGTATGGTGAACCTGAAGATGGAACAAACCGAAATTCTTTATATTGCAAATTATATAGGGCACATATAACAGGAGGAGTATACAGGTTGAAATACCATTTGGCCAAAATTCTGGGGCATGATGTTGGGCCTTGTTTAAACGTGAGCCCAAAGATTATGAGAGCTGCCCATGATTCAATTAATACAAAGGAAAGAAAGAAGGAAGAGTCGGCTACAAAAAAAGTTGAATTTGCAGCTTTTAAGATATATCAAAGTTCACCAGGGATCTCTGCCAATGCCACTGAGGGTAGTGGGAAGGGCTCCACAGCCGCAGATTCACCTGTTGGGAGGATCCCATCTTACTTTGTTCCAAGAACTGGAGTTGGAGCACAACCATCAATTAAATCAGTGGTTAAAAAAAGGGAGCAACAAGAAGCAAGCAGGTTAATGGGGAGGTGTCTTTTCTGGACTGACTTACCTCTCACCATCACCAGAAACAACCCATTTTGGCAGTCGATGTGTGATGTCATTGCAGTTGTTGGCCCGAGGTTTAAAGCCCCTTCATATGAGGAGTTGTGGGGGCCTATTCTTCAAGCAGAGAAGAAGGACATCAATGCCATGTTGAGGGAGTTCAAGGAATCATGGGAAAGCTTTGGGTGCACAGTGATGTCTGATGGATGGACAGATGGGAAAGGTAGGACCCTTCTCAATTTCTTGGTACATTGTCCTAAAGGTTCCATGTTCATAAAATCAGTTGATGAATCCATACATGTGAAAGATGCAGCATTATTATGTGAGTTGTTGCATGGGCTCATCGAGGAGATTGGTGCACACCATGTGGTGCAAATCGTGACAGATAATGCAGCTAATTATGTGGTTGTTGGTAGGATGCTTATGGAGAGGCATGACACAGTGTTTTGGACTCCATGCGTTGCACACTGCATTGACTTGATGCTTGAGGATGTGGGGAAAATTCTCTTCGTCAAGGAGGTGATTGATCAGGCGAAGAGCAACCCTAAGTTCATATATAACCATGGTTTTGTTCTCAACCTCATGAGGACACACACCAAAGATAGGGAGGTGCGACGTCTGGCAGTGACACGTTTTACGACACACTTCCTCACCCTCCAGTCTTTGCTTCAATGTCAATATGAGTTGAAGCAAATGTTTGTTTCTAGTGAGTGACGTGATTGTAGATATAGCAGGTGAGTGGATGGTAGAGCCATTGCTAGATTGGTGTACAGTGACTCCTTTTGGGAAGGAGTAGAAGAAGTTTGCCTCGTTGTTGAACCTTTGGTAAAGGTTCTGAGATTGGTTGATGGCAATAAGCTCGTAATGGGCTGTTTGTATGAGGCCATGGATACGGCCAAAGAATCTATCCGGGCTTATTATGAAGGAAAGGGTATCCCTGGGTACAACAGACAGATGATGATATGGGATTTGATTGATAGTCGGTGGACCAGAATGCTCCATCGACCCATTCATGCAGCAACGCTTTTCCTCAACCCTGCATTTTCCTACAAATGCAACTTTGACTTTGATGACGAGGTGATGGATGGCCTCTTTACTTGTCTTCGGAGGATGGTACCTGATGCTAGCATTCGCGATCAAATAAATCGCGAGATAGAGATGTATAGAGAATGTGCTGGATTATTTGGCTTTGAAGATGCACTCAGGATAAGGACTTGTTTGATGCCACGTAAGTCATTAGATTTATAAAATTCAATTATGTATTTTAAATTTCAAAATTTAAATTTTTATTTGAAAGTTGATTATGTTCATTGTTTAAAACTTTAATGTTTTCTTTCTTTCTTATTTATTGCAGATGTTTGGTGGAGGCACTATGGCACAAAAGCACCAAATTTACGAAAAATTGCCATTAAAATACTCAGTCAAACCTATAGCTCTTCGGGTTGTGAGCACAATTGGAGTATTTTTGACAAAATACACTCCAAAAGATGCAACAGGTTAGAAATTAGAACTTTAACAAAGCAATTAGTGAATTACATTTATTGTAATTTAAATTTATAACCCTCAACACTCATCAAGTCTTTTATGACCCTCTTATAGGTTGGCATTCCCACGTCTTAATGACTTGGTGTACGTCCACTACAATCTCCGGCTTTGGATGAGGCAAATAAAGAAAGAGCCAAAAGTGGATGTCATTTCTTTGTACAATATTGATATATTGTCTAAGTGGAGGGTGGAGATTGAGGTGCCTTTCTTGGATGAGACACCTGCATGGTTAGAGGAAGGGGACCAGGAGCAACAGCAGCAAGAGGAGGATGAGGACGAGGAGGAGGAGGAGGAGGAGATTCATCCATACACCATGGAGGATGATGAGCTAGTTGAAAGTGGAACACCACTTTCTACACATATTGGAGTAGCTAGTCCTCCATCTAGCATTGATGCCCGACCAAGACTTTTTGCCTCTAGTTCAAGGCCTGGCAAATAGCCCCTGATTTTTTCTCGTAAAAGGGGGAGAGGGCATTGATAATTTGATATCATATAACTAGTTTCTAGTTTTGGGACATATACATTTATATATGTGATCATTGATGTCATTTTGTATTGGTTTCAAATTTTCAGTAATGACTTTGATGTATCGGTTTTTGTTTGGCATCCACTATATAATATATATCAGTTCTTTCTCCATATTTATGTGCCTATGTGTTTATATGATGTTGTTGTTGCTTTATATATTGAAAAATGTTTAAAATTTTGAAAAAAAATGAATAAATTATGTATTTTTTAATGTTTGCTGAGGTTTTCCGATTTTTTCGCTGATTTTTTCCGAGGCGATATTTTCAGGACCCTTGTCGATTTTTTGTCGATGCCGAGTTTTTCTACTAGGCTTGTTAATCATCAAACGCAACCATGTACTGTAGATTTTTCATAACTGAAATTGAAAGTAGATTCTTAGTCAAACCAAGTAAATATAAAACACCACTAAGCTCAAGAACATCACCTAAGGGAATTCAGAATGAGATGGATCCCACTCCTACCACTAGATATGAGGCATCATCACCAAGCTTCAACTGTATGCCTACCTCATGCTCTTGAAGTCTATTGAAATCCTTCTTGTTGGATGGTTGTATTCCACATACCATCCAACTCTAGACAGGGTGTTAGATGAAAGGCATGAGCCCAAGGAGAAGGTTGTATCAAACTTGGATGCAAGTTCACCCGCTATGGCAAATGCTTCTCCATTCCCTGCAAATTGCTTCTGCTGCAAATTGCTGTGGTTTTCCCTTCCCCTTCATCACAGGACACTAAGACGCATAGTGGTCAAGTTTCTGATACTTAAAACCATAGGGGTATTTGTACTCAAAATAAATGGAATGAGACCCCCTACACCCTTGGAAAAAGTTTCAACTCAATTGGACAAGTTTTGCTAGGTGTTTGTCCATGAGGAGTCTCAGTCAGTCTAAGGCAACAATTTAATTGTTGGAATTGACAAAGTCAAACTTGTCAAATTTTTGTAATGTGAGCAAATTAACAAGAGAAAGAGTGGGAGAACTTACCCAAACATTTTCTTAAGCTATCCTAACCCTTTCCCAACCTTCACCTCACCCCCTCACCTAGCCATTAAGCCAAAACGTCCTTTTCTCCTAGAGAAGTGTGCCCCCTTTTAGAAAAAACTCAAGAAAAACAAAAATTAATAAAGTGAGACTTTTTCTCCCCTTTGGTGCGCACCTCCCTAGTTCCTCCAACTCATTCATTTGACTTTCCAACCCTTGCCAACTCACTCCACTCATCTACCAAAACCCTAGGTGACTAAAACCCTAGGAAGTGCGCCCCCCTTCTTGAGATGCTCAATGTTTCTATGTGATTGACACTTGGAGAGCATCCAAGAGGGCTAACTCTTGGCTCCCAAGTATAAATAAGAGTCTTCCCTCCCTCATTTGACAACATGATCTCTCTCAGTGCATGGTTACTCTACCCATTTCTCTCCTCTCCTCTTCCTTCTCTCCCACTCTTCTCTCTCATTCTTCTTGCTCTCTCTTTCTTTTCTCAAGCTTGGGCAATTATTTGTCCTAGCTTGCTTCTAATACAAAAATCTTTGGAGGATACATGGTGTGAAGAGTCTTCTTGGTGTCATATTTCTTAATGAGGTGATTTTGTTCTAGTTGTTTCTTGTTTTCATTTGTTGTAGATCTAGAGTAGGGATTCCAAACAAAGTCTTTTGTTTGGGTAGATCTTTTGGAAGTATTATCATAGATCTAGTGAGTATATCTTGTAGATGTAACAAAGTATTTTGTTTTATTACATCAATGTGCTCACCCCTTTCTCTTTTCTGTAGCATTGTTTCAAGAAATTTGCAGGTCACCCAAGGGTTTGAAGTTTGATTTCAGATTTGGGAATCTTCTTCATTATCCACTTAAAACCTCTAGTATTTTTTGTTATGATTTTCTTTTCATATTCTTCTATACATGGGCGGGTTTTGTGTTCTAAAGTAGACCAAAAACGAATATATATACTACTGGTTTTACACTTAAATTTTTTGGTTTCCACTAACAGAAATTTTCTGCAGATTTTTAGTCATTTCTGCAGTTTTTCTAGCAAGTTTTGTTTGTTGGTTTGTGACAGAAACGTGGAGGAACAACCCATTTGAGGGCATCTAAAGTCAAGCAAACTCCTCCTAAGTTGGGGTAACAAGTACCCACTTCTCTCTATCTCTCATTCTCATAGAAATCAAGCCCGAGGGAGTCCCAAGGGCTTGCTTTTCTCAAGCAAATTTAATTTTCTGCGTTTTATTTTTATTATTTGCCTACACCTAGGAAAGAGTTTGGCAAAGTCAACCATCCTATATCGTAAGGCTAGGAACTTAGTTGTGGTTTATTACTTGTATATGGTTTAGATCTTAGAAGCTCTTTACTTTTCATTGCTTATGTTGTGGAGGCATAATAACTTTACTTGTGTTTTTCAAGCATTACTTTATTTTCAAGTACTTACTTTGCTTTCAATTTTAATCACTTAATCTTTTTCAAGCTTAAGCAATCTATTTCACTTTACTTGCAAGCACTTAATTTAACTCAACATAATCTTTAAAGCTCAATTTACCTTAATAATTCTTGAGGCTTCAACTTATCTAGTTAATTAGATCACCTTCAACTATGTCAACTTTGCCACCAAAATAGGAACCTAGGGAAGAAGCAGGGGGTGCTAGCTTAGGGATGGTCTCATGGCACTAGGTGTCCCCCTTGTGGAGTACTTTTGTTCCTGGATTGACCTGTGGAGCTAGGGTGTGGCCTTGTTTGCCTCACTTCTTGAGCACCCAACAGTCTTTTTGGTATAAGTGGGGAGAGTTCTAGGGAAGTCACATAGTTTTAGGATTCACACTTTAACTTAATCAACTTAATCAATCCTAAAACTTAATCCACCTCAACTTGGTATAACTTCATAATCCTTTGATGGTTTAATGCTCTTTAACTTTGCAAGCATTTCATTAAGTTATTTTACATGCAATTTTATTGAGCTCTTGTGGATGATTAACTAGTTCCCCTTGAAGTTGCGCATCCTTTGGAGGCACTTCTTGTTTGGGTTTGTAATTGGTGTGTTGATGCCATTGAAACCACCCCTTGAAGTTGCGCATCTTCTAGAGGTACTTAATTGTTTGGGTGTGTTGGCTTGTTGTGTTGTGGTGATCTCCTCTTGAATGCTCTTTTCTTTCCCTGCACAAATAAGTCAAGTTAGTTAATGCTTGCCTATTTCATCTTGTTAATAGTTGTTGTATCTTTAGTATTCTTTATATTCATTTGTGTAGATAGTTGTTTCATTTACTTGTATAAAGTAATTATTTTGTATCAAGTTGTAGAAT
>ML831482.1:29462-42970 GCA_009831015.1 Picea engelmannii | reverse complement strand
CTAGTTCATGTGGGATGACTAGGAGTGAAGCTATGGTAGTAGTCCTCCCTAGTGGATGGGTGAGATAGATGACTACAAGAGAAGGGAGAACATAAAAGGAATGGAAAAACTCATAGGACATCTTCTATGTGAAGATAAGATATTTTATGTGTGAAGATAAGAAAGAAGTATCTTCTGCGTGAAGACGAAAGAAAGAAAGAGTATCTTATGCGCGAAGATAAAGAGAACAAAACTTCTAATGATTTATAGATATGCCAGTCAATGATCATGATGCCAGATGACCAAGTGGATGCCTCCAGTTATCCAATTAATGATGATTACCCAGTTGATGATGTTGCCCAGTGGATGCTGCTACCTAGTTGATGTCGACATCTAGTGACCTGTCAAAAGATAAAGAATATCCTTCTTGTTAAGAAGAAGTGTTAAAATATTGTGTAACTGCAAAGAATATTTTTATCCCCTTTTGTGGATAAAGATAAAATATATGTATTATTGATTAGATCAATCCCCTTTTGTGGATTGATCATGTGGGGTATTGTAAATGACCAAATCCCCTTTTGCGGATTGGTCAAACCCTAATTGTAATAGGCTAAATAAGAAGTCGGCCCCACAATATATTAAAGAGGCCCCAGAATATATTAAAGGTGGTTATAACCACCCAGAAGAAGAAGTCGGCCCTGCCAATGAAAAGACACTTCCACACGTGCCAGAATTGTATAAATAAGAGAGGTCAGCGCCTCATTTAGACACACACTCAGCTCACTCATCTAGTGCGCAAGTATTGAAGGAAGCTACAGTTACCAGTTGCCGGAAGAAGGAAGAGAGAGAGGCGCATCCTTGGGAGAGGAACTTTTGTGTTGTTTGGTTCATTATCTTGGCATTGTATTGGCTATCTATATTAAGGAAGTTTTGTTGGGTTTTCTTCCCCTTGAGGGTTTCCCAGGATAAATACTTGTGTACTCTTGTGATTGTGTTTCTCTTAGTGATCCTATCTATGCTATTGTTATCTAGTAAATTGTAAGTAACCTAATAATAGCAGAAACTTTAACACTTAGGGCAGTTGTAGTTGCTAGCTTAGGGAGGCTGCTTAAGAGGGTTACTTAGGAAAATTGGAGTGGCCAGCTTAGGGGGGCCGCTTAGGGTGGTGGTATGATAGTTGTTATACAGCTGTCATACAATCCTAAGACAACAGTTTAGGGAAGCCTCTAGAAGAGACAAAGGAAGTGACCTTTGGGAGCATTAGGAGGTGACTCTTGGGAGCTTTAGGAGGTGGCTCTTGGGAACATTAGGAGGTGACTCTTGGCAGCCAAAGGAGGGAAGGTATGACAGTTGTCATACATTTTCATAGGGGGCTGCTTAGGGCAGCCAAACCAACCTATAAAAAGGGGCTTTCACTTAACATTTGGATACCTTGTTTTGCTGGAGTCTTCTGTTGAGGCAAGGCATCTATTTGTTGAAGTATTTTGTTGGTATATGACTGATATCTACTGGAATCTTCTGCTGGTATATGGCTGTTAGTTGTTGGAGTCTTATGCTGGTATATGGCAGCTAGTTGTTGAAGTATACTGCTGATACAAGCACTCTATTCTTGCTTAAGTCTTTTGTTGTTCCTTGCTGATATAACGCAGCTACAAATATTGTGTTAAAGCTGCCATAAGTCTGCTACAGCAAGAAGGAAAGTCAGTTATCTTTTGGTGATTTTGCCAAGCTGTTACTGTAAGTGTTAGTTCAACTATTTGTGAAGTTAGTAAGTGCTGAAACAGAGAGATTGTTTCAGCCCTCTGAGTCCTAGCTAGTTACTTTAAAGTCTTGTACTGGTATTGTACTTTGTTGAAGAATCTAAAGAGAAGTTTTGGCTGGGTTTTCTACCCCAAGAGGATTTCCCAGGGTATACTTGTGTTCTCTCTGTGATTGTCTCACTTTCAATGATCCTCATATATGCAAATGTATTGGTATGTTGGTTGTATGCTGTAAATTTTTTAAAATTTTTAATGTTGGTTGTATGTTGTATGTTGTTGGACAAGATGATGTCAAGCACTAAGCTTGATGAGAAACTTGAGGGACCTAAAAACTTCAAAGCATGGAAGTACATAATATCCCTTGTTCTGGAAGAAAATGATCAGAACATGTATCATCCTTGAAGGAAGGAACATAAACAGGAAGATGGCTTTGAGGACTCAACTCAAAAATGTAAAGATGCAGAAGTATGAATCTATTCATGCCTTCTTTACAAAAATTTCTCAGATTAATGAACAAATTATAGCTATTGGTGATTCAGTTGAAGAAGCTAAGTTAGTAATGACTACTCTGAATGGACTTCCAAAGTCATGGGACTCTTTCATAAGAGGAATCTGTTCAAGAAATAAGTTAACAAAGTTTAGCAGGTTGTGGAAAGATTGTGTCCAAGAAGAAGCAAGACCGGGAGCAAGAGAAGAAAAGCTAATTGATGATGAAGATCAAGCTCTTGCAGCCCATTTCAGGAAAGGAAAGAAAAAGAAGGAAAAACATCCTCCACAGAAGAAGTTTCAGAAATTTGAGAAAGGTAAGAGGGACTATTCTAAACTCGAATGTTTTTGTTGTGAAAAGCTGGGACATCTTGCCAGAGATTGTCCTCTCATAAAAGAGGTCAAAGAAAGGAGGAAAAACAAAAGACATCATGCTCATATTGCTAAAGATGATGAACCAGTTTTCAAGAGAGAAAGAAAAGAAGATTCAGATGAAGGGTATGTTTTGGTGGCAGCTCTTACTAATTCAGTAAATTATGACGATGAAACATGGCTTGTGGATAGTGGTGCCTCCAAGCACATCACTGGTTTTAAAGACTCTCTTTCAAATCTGACTAAGAAAGATTCTTTTCATCATGTGAGACTCGGTGATAACTCTTCCTATCCTATTAAGGGCATATGTACCTGGTCTGCAAAAGAACCTCCTATCTATTTCAGGATTGGAAGAGAAAGGATTCCAAGTAGCTTTTGTCGATAACCAAGTTCTTATGTGGCCAAGAGAAAAGAATATTGATTATGTTGTTATAATTGGTATACATGAAGATGGGTTATACAAGTTAAAAGAAAAGGCAGATCAAGCCTTAGTACACAGTACTATAAACCCATGTGAATTGTGGTATAGAAGGTTCGCTTATATTCACTATAAAGCCTTGCCAGTTGTCAGCAAGATGGTAAAAGGCCTTCCAGAAATTCAAGTGTTTCATGCTAGCGTGTGCAAAGGATGTGCACAAGGAAAGAACGTGGAAATTCCTTTTCCAAGATGTGACAGTAAAGCAAAAGGAGTTATGGATCTAAGTCATTCAAATGTGTGTGGACCTATGTCAGCCACTTCACTCAACGGGTATGTTTACTATGTTTCTTTTTTTGACGACTTTTCTTGCAAAACTTGGATTTATTTCTTAAAGAATAAAGATGAAGTCTTTAGTAAGTTTAAGGAATTTAAAGCTCTTCTTGAAAATCTTTCTGAAGGAAAAATAAAGGTTTTAAGATCTAATAACGGAGGAGAATTCACATCTGGTGAATTTAAGGAATTCTGTAGAGAAGTTGAGATTAAGAGGGAGCTTTCTACTCCATAAAATCCTCAGCAAAATGGTGTGATAGAAGAGGAAGTGTATGTGGAGCAGCCACAAGGATTTGAGACACATGTATGTAGATTAAAAAAATCCTTGTATGGCTTGAAGCAAGCACCCAGGACATGGTATGGAGGAATTGATAATTTTATGATGAGCTTGTTAGAATATAGAAGATTGTGCTCATTTTACCATTGACGATACCCTCGTCACCCAACCATAGGCCGAAGCCACCCTCCGAGCACCTTGGCCTTGACAAAGAAGAGAATCCTGGTAGCAATCCAATAGCCAAGAGAGGCTAATGCACCAAGCAAGAATAGAAACCAAGTTGAACAGATAATCCCACCCATAAGCTAGCGCACACCTTCTGCAGAGACTTGCGCACAAACTGCCACTGCACCTGCGCAGATCCAGTTCTCTCTGCAATTGTTGAGATGTGAATAATGAGAATTGGCACCCTGTATTTATAGTAGTCTGGGCAGATTTACTGGGGCCGACTTCTCCTTCTGGGTACTAATAAATTCATTTTAAATATATTTCTGCAGCCGACAACTTGTCTAGGGTTTCCTTCATTTCTTTGCTTCCTTCCGGAGTATTCTAATCTTGTCATAGGTCACAATAGAGGTTCATACCTCCCGAAGCTACCATAATATTAACAGAGCTTGGGCTTTATCAAGAGTAAAGCAGATTCCAATCTCTACTATAAGATTGAGAATGATGATTAGTTGATCTTACTATTGTATGTGGATGATCTATTTCTAACAAGAAATGAAAATCTCATCATTGATTGCAAGAAGAAGCTTGCTTCGAAATTCGAAATGAAATATTTGGGTCAGATGCACTATTTCCTAGGTCTGGAAGTGTGGCAGAATCCAGGTGAGATTTGTCTTAGTCGAGGAAAATATGTTGTGGAAATTCTAAAGAGATTTGGAATGATGGATAGTAAATCCATGACTACACCTATGACGAGTCACAATCGAGAGTCTATGAGACCCTACCTGAATTTGACCAAGGGGGTTGTTGAATTATATAGCTTTGGAAGCTATTTTCCCTATTGTAACTAACCTAGTAATTAAAGTTTTGATATATTGTTAACTTTATGTCAAGCATCAAACACATGACAAGTGCCAACCTTATGCCAAGACAACCATATGCCATGTGTCAACCTCATAGCACCTCTAAGAGGGCTGCTTAGGGCAGTTGTAGTGCCCAGCTTAGGGAGGTTGCTTAAGAGGGTTGCTTAGGGCAGTTGGAGTGGCCAGCTTAGGGGGTTTTCTTAGGGTGGTGGTATGATAGTTGTTATACAGTTGTCATACAATCCTAAGACAGCAGTTTCGGGCAGCCTCTAGAAGAGACAAAGGAAGTGACCTTTGGGAGCATTAAGAGGTGGCTCTTGAGAGCTTTAGGAGGTGGCTCTTGGGAACATTAGGAGGTGACTCTTGGCAGCCAAAGGAGGGCAAGTATGACAGTTGTTATACAACTGTCATACATTCATAGGGGGTTGCTTAGGGAAGCCAAACCAACCTATAAAAAGGGGCTTTCACTTAACATTTGGATACCTTGTTTTGCGGGAGTCTTTTGCTGAGGCAAGGCATCTATTTGTTGAAGTATTTTGATGGTATATGACTGATATCTACTGGAATCGTCTATTGGTATATGGTTGCTAGTTGTTGGAGTCTTCTACTAGTATATGGCAGCTAGTTGTTGAAGTATATTGTTGATGCAAGCACTCTATTCTTGCTGAAGTCTTCTGTTGTTCCTTGCTGATATAAGGCTGCTACAAACACTGTGTTAAAGTTGCCATAAGTCTGCTACATCAAGAAGGAAAGTCAGTTATCTTTTGGTGATTTTGTCAAGCTGTTACTGTAAGTGTTAGTTCAGCTATTTGTGAAGTTTGTAAGTGCTGAAACAGAGGTATTGTTTCAGCCCTCTGATTCCTAGCTAGTTACTCTAAAGTCTTGTACTGGTATTGTACTTTGTTATCTTTGTGTTATCTTTGTGATTGTCTCAATTTCAATGATCCTCATATATGCAGATGTATTGGTATGTTGGTTGTATGCTGTAATTTTTTTTAAATTTACCTACATACATTAGTTTTTCAACAGGGATCCTGAGCGAGTGCATCCAATGTTTATGTGTATGAAGGACGGACAATGAGGCCCTCCCTCAACTATAAGAAGTGCGCTTGATAGAAATCCATCTTTGAGCCAAGCTCTCTTGGGATGCAGACCAAGTAACCTGAATGTACAATCTGTAAATGTCCTCTCCAATGGTTGACTTAGTTCATGTTTAGTCAACAGTAGGTGTCCTGGAGAGACTAAAGAGTATTTGAAGGGGGTTATGCACTCTGGGAAGATGGTCATCAACTATATAAGCCGAGAAGCCTCTAAGTACCAAACCCATGTACGCCCTGTGGGGCAAGCTGAGGCTAGGGCCTCGAAGAAGCAAAGTGCTAGGTAGGGGTATGTCATTCTCTCAAAGGCCCAAACTCTATGCAGGAAGGAGACTAGACAAAAGATGACCTCGAGGTGAAAAGGGAAAATGTCGAATTATGACTAGATAATGGGGTGGGGTATCATAAGCTTCCATTGGATGATGCACCTGAGAAGTAGGGTTTGGACCCTCTTAGTCTTGGCCCATTCAGTCTCTAGCAAAATCGGTCCCTGGATCTTTGGACCATATAGAACTATAGATCTGATAATCATCTCTAGGAGATGAAGCTTGGATGAGATGTCCTCAAACTAGTTCTAGAAACATTGTCACTTGAGGAAGGCGAGGGAGTCGTACCCTTTGTTGAGTCAGGGCTCGAGGGCCCATCACATGCCAAAACGAGGCCCCACAAATTGGACCCCCAAGTAGGTGTATGATGTCATGATCTCAATCTGCTCCCCCCAGAAGAAGAAATGCAGGTTGGCAAGAAAGCTCTTCAATGCATTCAAGATCATAACCTTGATTTTACCTAGGTTGGCCATCAATTATCGAAGGTAGAAAAAACTAGTTAGGGCATCAATTTGTCTTTGTAATCCCTTGGGTGTGGAGGCCAATAAGATCAAGTCATCAACAAAGAGGAGCAAGGAAATCAACACCTAATGAAGAAGGTAACCTTCACCCTCTTAAATGTGCTCAATGAGAAATGACTCTAGCTCACCAATGTAGATCCCAAAGAGGGTCGAAGAGAGGGGTCACCCCAGCTTGACCCCAATGGTACTCTGGATGAAGTCAAAGAGGCCATGTGATGTGTGGAGAGTTACATGCGAAGATGACCAAGGACCAACTTGTATAATTGCACGATGGCGGCTAAGAGAGTCTCTAAGATGCCAATATCACGAAGCCTATGAAATAGAGCCTCTCTTAGTATTGTGTCAAATATTTTCCGAAAGTCCATAAAGCAATAGAAGACTTTCAAAGAGCAATGGTGAGTCTCCTCAATAATGGCTCTGAGTGTGAAGATGTGATCGATCGTCTAGTACTCTAGGCAGAAACCAACCTACCCTTTGGCCTTGAGGTGGCGACTCTCCAGCTCATCTGAAATCCATAGATGCAAGACTATGGCATATAGCTGGGAAAATGTGTGCCCAACCATGATAGTCTAGTAGTTGCTCAAGTCCAAACTAGTCCCTGATTTGTCGATCCAAGAGTGGGAGAAACTGGAGCAAACCATGTGGTTGGATAAGTCAGCAATGTGTGAGTCTACAGAATGGATGTTGTGCTTGAGGAACTCGTCCTAGAGGCCTTCCTCGTCAGCTACTATGCTAGTGCTCATAACCTTAACTGCTTTGTTGGTGCTCATAACCTTGAATGCTCTGTTGTTGCATCATTACTTAATGCCATGGTAAACCGTGGCTATTTTTATAGGGATTCTTGTATCTTGAACAAGTTGTCAAATGGTTATTATCTACATCAAGTCTACGGTGGTTTTCCATCTAATGATGGTAAAAATCCTTTTTGAACTAACCTTCAATCGATTATCAGGTAAGCCTATGAGAGGGGAATGAGTAGATGAGTAGAAGATATCCCCTAATGAAAAAATGAAACACATAAGAGTACCTCTGCAATAAATCATTCTGAAATTCATAGGCAACATGTTGATGTAAGAATCAAGGTAGAAACTGTAAAAAGCTTAATATTTGGAAGTGATTACTGAATAGTTGTTGGTAACATTGGTATGAGAACAATGAACCATTGACTTAGCTATTTGGATTGCACCATATGTATTTGAACTCATAAAAGGACAAGCCTTAAACTAGTATTTGTACTTGTCTAATGGAAGTACTAGTTCAATCCCCAAGGGTTAGCTCAATCCATTGGACCCTCTACCCAAGGCATGTTGCCAAAGGGGAGGCCATAAGTCACAAGTTCAAATCCAGTTGAATCCCTTGAAGTTACCAACCTCTATTGTGTCTCTCATTCAAGCTGCCCTCCATTTGGATATTCCAAGGAGGGGGAGGTTAATCCTACAAGGTTTTATTGGAAAAAAATTAACAATAAATATTTTCATTAAGCTTTAACTAAGCCACAAACCAGCTTTGATAATTAATTGTAAGTTCAATGTTTGTTTAATTAGGCAATGTGAGGGAAGAAATGATATTACTCCCAACAAACTTAGTACTTTTCATTAGAGAAGCTTGGGAAAATAATAAATATTCTCACGTCAAGTAAAATAGTCAAAATGAGAATAAGACAAACTTTGTAATAAAAGAAGAACTAGGAACTCAAAAGTCATCTATGGTAGCTCAAGATTCATCTAGGGTAGTTGAAGAGTCAGAAAGGTGGAAGACAAAGAGCCACAAACCAAAACTATGAATACAGCCATTGCATTCAAGCAAACGGTTTTTCTTTTGGCATTGCAAGCTATCTTTCATATGTTAATAAAAACATTATTGTTAGCTAGTGATTTTATACTCTTGTAGAGTCGTGTTTGGGCATGGGACTCTTCTCTCCTTGCTCAGTTCTCTTAGTGCTTGTGGGTGTGAGCATTCAAACCTAGGGCACTCTTCTCATGTTATGGTGTTTATTCTCACTTATCTTATGGTTGCTAACGTATGATATGAAATAAGGAGCTTCTCGCTACTAGACACTATTCTCAATTGCTCAAGATCTTTGATTATGCATGTGATCCAGGTGGATATTGGTGGCCACCCACCCTTTCCAATTGGCTCAAAACGGCTTTCTGACAATTTTGGCAATTTACTATTTTTAGCAGGTTTTAACTTCTGAGGCCACTTTGAGGGCCTAAATGAAGGTTTTTCGAGATTGAGGTTCTCAATGATAGCCAAAGGCATGATTGAGCCTCCAAAATGAATCTCCTCGACGATACCTTTCCAACGAGCTATCATACGCCTAAAACAGAGATCGTATGCAAAAGTTATGACCTCGGGAAGTTGATGTATTAACTTACCCAAACGGGGCCCACATGACTTTTGGCGCTTCATCTCCTAGGGTTAGGTTTTTGGATGTCTAGGACTTTTGGCATTCTCGTTTATTGTAAAAAGGCCTTCAAAGCCTCATTGTAATCATCTTCTTGCGAATGCAAGTAGCCGTCACATCTCTTCTCATAGATGAGCTGCCACCATTCTAGCAAGTCTTTCACTATGTATTTTTACAGTGTCTATACATTTCTCTGATTAATAGAAATCGTGTATTACTGTATATCTGTGTTTATGGTTGCATCTCTGATACATTTCTGTTATATTATTGAATATCTGCAATATCTCTGTGCATTTCTTTATTATATCTCCGCTCTCATTTCGTGCCAAAAATAATCTGGATCAGTGGTATCAGAGCAGGCTGCTCCTGATCGTTTTTTCAGTGCATGTCCTTGACGAGGTTCGAGTATAGCAAGTTGGGTCTCGAGCTTGTCTCTCTTGAAGACAATCGCTCTCGTACACCCAAGAAACCCTCAATGGCAGAAGAAAAGAAAAACGACGGAGCAGATGATCCTATCAATCTGTTGCTTGAGCAAGCTCTCACGCGACAGAGGGACAAAATGATGGAGAATTTTGCCCACATCCTTCAACGCCTGCCGATAGCATCAGGCGCATCTTCATCAAGCGGCCACTTTGGAGGCACCTCGCCTTTCAAGGTACAAGTTAACTTTGATATTCTTGTATTTGAAGGACAAATAGATGCAGAAGCCCTAGAAAAATGGTTAACTCTGCTAGAAGATTATTTCTTTGTTCACAATTTTTCCGACAAAGAAAAGATCACCTTCGCACTCCTTAAAGCTCTCCCTCATGTCAAACATTGGTAGGAAACTTATCGAGAGCAAAGTTCCACAGAGGAGTCTGGAATATATGGGGCCGATCCCATTTGGGATTTTCTTGTGGATGCAGTAAAGGAACAGTATTACCCTGTTGGCAACTATGAGGACCAGTACATGAGATGGACCACACTGCGGCAAGAGAGGGGCCAAGCAATTCCGGAGTTCACCAATACCTTCCATACCTTGCGCACCAAGCTAGGTATCAAAGACTCCGAGCGACATTTGGTTCTGAAATACTGTGGGGCTCTACACAGATACATCCAGACTGAAATGGATTTTCTGGACATCTCATCACTCGGTGCTTCTTATCGATATGCTGTTAAAATCGAGCAGAAATTTAAGCACCAGAACAAACGGGAATTCGGGTCTGCAAATCCGCAACAACCAAAGTATGACAAAAACAACCCTAACAAACAGTCTCCCGAAAACCAATCCAAGACATAGGAAAAGAAGGGTCACGGGAAGACAAAGAAGGAAACCGGAAAATGGTGCGATTTCCACAAAAGCCCCTAGCACAACACCGACGAATGTCGCTCAAAACAGTCATTGGTGGTCGAGATCAAAGACAAGGAGCCAAACCTTGATTCAGAATCTAATTCTGAAAATAATGGTAAAAGACAGATCAAAAACGCAAACCCCACTGCTATTGTCGCGACCGTAGCAATTCAACCAGAAGAACCAACAGATCTTGAAGAGGGGGAGCGTCTTTTTCATTCACAGATATGGGTGAAGGGAACCCCGCTGCATTTTATTGTTGATAGCGGAAGCCAGAAGAACCTCATCTCAGTAGAGGTCGTCAAACAGTTGGGATTGTCGACAACACCACACCCGCAGCCATACAACATTGGGTGGCTTCGCCAAGGACGAGATCTCCGTTTCAGCCAACAGTGTCGATTATCATACGGCATCCAACCCTTCAAGTATGAGGTATTATGTGATGTTGCCCCACTCGATGTTTGTGATGTGCTCTTGGGCCAACAATATATGTGGAGACGCCATGTTGTTTATGAGTCTCGACCCCGTAGTGTCATTGTTACTTTGGGGGCTCATCTCTACAGAATACCAGAGGTAGTTCCGACTACTGTTCCACTTAAAAAGTGTCGCAAGGCAGTATCTCATACTGCAAAATTCAGCTTCTTCACAATCTGTTCAAAAGGAGAACGAAAGGACACTACAACCACTACAGCCTTGCCCCAAGCACCTTCTATCCAACAGAAGCAGGTCGACAAGGTTGCAGCAAAGCGCAAAGATTCTTTCTGCACACCGTCCTCTCATGTATCTCAACTTGTTGAACAGCTTCAACCTCAACAGGTTCGTGATAGACTTCCACAAACTGAGCAACGCGACGTCTCCAACAAGACAAGCAGCTCACCAAGATGCAGATTCAACAAACGATTTTCCTTCTCCCCCGGGAACTCAACGCAATGGAGACCATTGCTTCCTAAGGAGGGAGGATTGATCCAGGTGGATATCGGTGGCCACCCTGTCAAAATTTCAGACCCCAACCCAGTTTCAGTGTCGCTGATTTTTCAGCCAAAATTAAATGCCCAAACCCAGTTTCAACACAGTTTCAACATTGTTTCAGCACAGTTTCAACATATAAAAACTTAGCAAAAAATAAACTTCAGAACTGAAACATGAGGATTCTGAACATCGTTTTCAACGCAGAAATAAAACATCAACAGTATGCAAAACTCAAAAAATTTAGACACAAGAATTTTCGGTCTAACTTCGACCCTGGAAAAACACACAAGGGGAAAACCAATGAGAGAGGGCTTTTTATTATTATTGAGCTTCTAAGAAATTTCTTTTACAGCAGTCTAATCTTCAGCAAAAATACAAACTTATCTCAGAAAATTTATGCTCGTCTTCTTCAGAAAAAATTCCAGAATGCATCTCCTCGAAATCTGTACCAGAAATCCGTACAACTGTACGGCTGCTACAGCAATAAATGTTGTACGAAACTCCTCAAAAACCGTGCCTCTTTTTTGTGTTTGTTGTACCCTCTTTTCTTTGCACTAAATGCCCCTCGAAAATTGTGCCACGCCTTGAAATGCGTGTTGTACCTTGTTGTACGAACTGTTGTCCTTTTGCTGCTGTACGGACTGTCAAATCCGTACTGTACGGCCTCCACAAAACTGTTGTTTCCTTTTCTCGAAATCTGTGCACAGAAATTTGTTGTACGGCCCTCAAGAAATCCGTACGGTACGGCCCTTACACTCAGCAATACCCTCCTCAATTTCTTTGCTACTCGGACGTCTTGGGAATCGTGCCCTTACTCTACAAATGTTGTCTTCTCAAGCTCGACCTCTCTCTTGCTCTCTCAACAAGAGGATTGATGAACAAGCCAAGAATGGGTGCGCCCTCTTGCCCTGGTCGACCTCATGAGGGAAGGTGAGGGGTTTTCTAATCTAACGGTTGAGATTAGATTAGATGGGTGGCTGAGATTTGGTGTCTCTTCACTCACCCTCACTTTAGTCATAAAATTATCTTTTAATTTGCATCTCACAAATTAATTTGACTAGGACCCACATTAGGCATTTTCTCCCCCTTAGGCGCCTAGGGAAGAGAAACACTTGCCTTGGTACTTTATTTAATTAAAAAATTAACACTCCCTCATACCGAGGAAAGTGTTACTCACCACTCCAAGCTTGTCCCTAAAAAATACAAACTTGCCTTTGCCCAATGCCTTGGTGAGTATGTTTGCAACCTGCTCCTCTGTGGATATGTACTGTAGCTCCACAGCTCCTCTCTGAACATAATCACGGATGAAGTGATACCGAATCTCGATATGCTTAGACCGGTCATGAAAAACTGGATTCTCCGAGAGTTTGATGCAACTCTAATTATCACAGTAAATCACGGTAGGCCTCAACTGCACACTGAACAATCCCACCAGCATCTTGCGAAGCCAAAGGGCCTCACAACTAGCATGACTAGCTGCCATATACTCGGCCTCTGCCGAACTCAAAGCCACTGACTTCTACTTCCGACTGAACCAAAACACAACTGTTGATCCCAATCCGAAGCAGCACCCTGAAGTGCTTTTCCTGTCACTGACACATCCTGCCCAATCTAAGTCTGTATAGCCAACCAGACGAACTCCATCTCCTCTATGATAGTCCAAACCATAATTTACCGTACCACAAAGATACCTGAGCACATGTTTTGCTGCCACCCAGTGCACTCTCCTAGGCTCCACCATGAACTGGCTAAGAGTGTTAACAGCAAAACAAATATCTGCCTTGGTATTGACCAAATACATCAATGACCCGATCAACTGACGATACAAAGTGGAATCCACCAACTATGACTCAGAAGCATAAAGCTTCTTCCAGTTGGTAATCATGGGAGTGGTCATGGGCCTGCTATCCCCCATCTGAAATCTGCTCAGAATATCACACACATACTTCCCCTATCCCAGGAAGATGTGTCCAGGCTCTTACCAAACCTCCAATCCCAAGAAGTAATGCATCAATCCAATATCAGTCATCTCGAACTATGAAGCAAGGCTCTCCTTGCAACTGTCGATGAGTCTCTCTGCCCCTGTAATGAAAAGATCATCCACATAAAGCAGAAGAATGAGAGGATCCTCTCCAACCACAATGAAGTATAGGTTGGGATCCGCCTCACTCTTCTCAAAACCCAACTGCTGCAAATAGGCATCTATCC
>ML831482.1:7281-18878 GCA_009831015.1 Picea engelmannii | reverse complement strand
CATACCATGATACCTCGGACCAATTACCTCATGGAGCAAGAGCCTTTTCTGATGCAAGCCCAGGCCGGTAGTGATGGAGGCTGGTACTGCTGGCAGGACAAGTCTGGCTGAGAAGAAGAAAAGATGGGCCCTCAAGGGCCATGTTCAAGTCAATCTGTTCTCGTACTCCATGTCTAGGACCATGTGGGCCTCGAGACATGATCTCCTAGTTATCCCTAGATATCGGGGATAACAGTTCCCTTATCAAGGGGGCCCTCATCCAAAACCCTTACGTCATTGACTTTGATGTGTAGAAATTTCCTGACAAAAAGGCAATAATGGTTTTTAATGCAACTCAGAAATTTTACCTCTTTCCTAGAGGTTTTTTGGAGCTTAGCTCTGTAAATTTTCAACCTTAGGGTTGTTATGAAATTAAAAAAAGAAACAGCAGCAACAGTGAACTATATTTCAACTCTTAGCAACCCCAACCCACAAGGCAATTCAAGAGAAACGATACCAATGTGTTCCAATAAGTTTTATCCCTCTAGGCCAGTCCAAGAGATCATAACACTCAACCTTAACTCATGTCAAATCAGCAAAACATATAGAGCGGGAAGTTACAAATCATGAAGAATATAGATGGCTGAAAATTGAATCTGCAATAAGACAAGTATTGCACAGCTGGAAGCTTCATTAATATGCATAAGGATGAAGTTCATGTACATACCATAGCCTTCTCACAAGGCCAATACAATCCTCTAGCTCTTCGAAACCCTAGATAGGGAAAACCAAGAAAACCCTAGCTCACACCAAGGAGATCTAACAAGCATGCATCACACCAACATGTCCTCCAAGCAAGACTTCTCCACTTCTTCTTCACTTCAACAAGTACAACCTATAGTTTTATCTCAAAACCTAATCTCCAAATGTCCAAGGGATGAAACCCTAACCCTAGTCTTCAACATGCTCCAACAAGTTCAAGAAACCCTAGTGACTCCAAGAGAGAAAGAGATCAAGTACATACGAAGATCCAAGAGAGAGAGAAGTGGTGCACTCATCTTGCTCACATTGCTAACACAAGAATGAATAAGAATGAGTTATGAATGAATGAGTGAAGGACTCTCCTTCACCTATATATATGAGAGGTAAGGGAGGCCAACAATACATGTGTGGGCCAATGCCCTTACTAGAAACTTACAATAACACATGTACTCTCACACATGTGGAGCGCTACACTCCAAGGTACACATGTCAAGCTCCAAGGTGAAGCAGTGGATGACTCAGAGTTGGTGAAGACGGCACTCAAAGGCTTCACGAAGGAGTGGACACCATTCATCAAAGGGGTCATGGCATGAGAGAAGCTCCCTAATTGGTCAAGGTTGTGGGATGACTTCGTTCAAGAGGAACTTCAGGATGAAGAACTGAATGGAGGCAGGTACAAGAATGAGGATGAGAACGTTGTTCTTGCCAGCCAAGTAAAGAAGGGCAAGTTCAAGAAGTTTGTCAGTCGAGAGTCTACCTCTCAAGATGACAAGAAGAAGGACATAAGCAAAGTTAAGTGCTATGCATGTCGCAAGTTTGAGCACTATGCAGATCAATGTCCGAACAAAAAGAAGGGTGGAAATGAAACGCACTAGCTGCGTGAGCAAAGGCTCAAATGGATGAGTTTGCCAAGTTTGAGCAGTTGGAGCTCTTACTTGTTTCCCGGACTTCCTTGGGCACCATATCAGCTAGTGCATGGTTGATAGATAGTGGAGCCACATGTCATATGACAGGAGCATGAGAGTTGTTCAAGAGCTTCATTGAAACTGACTCAGATATGTATGTGGAACTTGGTATGGGTACCAAGCATGCAATGCAGGGATCTAGAACAGTGTCAATCTAGATGGAGACAGGTGTGTTGAGAGTAACAAATGTGTTATAAGTGCCAGAATGCAAGAGGAGTGTGGTCTCGGTCTCAGCGATTGAGAAGAAGGGCTTTGAAGTATTGTTCTGGGATGGACAGGCACTATTCATGCCCAGAGGATCTAGCTCAGACACAACAATTGTTTTTGAAGTTAGAGAGAGCAACTTGTATAAGCTAAAGAGTCAGACTACGCAAGCTATGGCAAGCAGCAACAGAGTGACAGAGGACAAGGAGCATGTAGCTCCGACGATTGAGCAGATCAGAGGGAATCAGCCTTCAGGTTCATGTGGGAAGGAGCAGCCTTCCAAGTCTGTCCAGAAGAAGTCATGGTACAAGATGGCCATGCAGGATGCTCAAGAGCATAAGGCTTCTAGGAGCATGATCAGAGGGAAGTCTTCGCAGCAAGGTTTGAGCGAGATGGAGAAATAGCTTTCGTGTCAAAGGGAGCAGCCAATCAGGTGGATTGGAGAGCAGGCATGGTAGCAAATCTGATAGCAAAGATAGAGCCACCTCTAGGTGGTAGAAATACATTCCTCGCTAAGAGGGAGTGTTGATGTATTAACACCGAACAGGTACTTCCACATAGGCTTGGTGTCTAGCATGTGGAAATCGTCCTTGTAACCTCTCAGAAACTTAGGAGTTCACTTTATGAGTCAATTATTAAAGTGAATGATCTTTTAGATTAATGTGAGATTAATTAAGTTAAATGCCTAAGTTTGTTGGCATTAGAAACTTAAATGAGTTGATTAAGTCCTAAACGTTAGATTTAAAGTGAAAGTGAGATTAAATCTCAATCATTGATCACTTTAGAGGAGATCTAGGGTTTTGGACTTAGTGTTAACTCAGTGTAATAAAATGCAGCCTAGGTGAGAGAGGATGAAACACACACACAGAGTGAGGAGATATCATTGAGTGGGTGAAGAGAAAGGTAAACGTGCAGCAAGGGAGATAGCAACCAAGTGGGTTAGGTTATTTGCTACAGCATTGCACTCCTCTAATGGGCCATTATCCGAGGATGGGAGCCCGAGATTTATAATAATAAATCAACCTGAGATCTGGTTTTCCTTTCGAGGCTTTTGCAGGGGTGTTTACCTAAATATCTCGTGCAATGTGTTGGTTTTTGTTGATTTTGCTTCCACTGACTTTTTGTTAAGTAACCTAGTTGTGTTGTTAATAATAAAGTGATTTTATTCGAAGTTATTAGCCAGGTGCTAGGTTTAGGTAAATTAACAATATGAAGCAACTTGGGTCCCCAAACCTTGGAAAAAAATAGCGTGCAAACAATTTTGGAGTTCGTGCATGTGGCAATATGTGGTCCATAAATGCCCCTGCGCCCTCATTACAGCTTTACAGAACTATTGAAGGAGAGCGTACCACTGTTGTTATATAGATTGTTGTATGGAAACTCTGTTGGAGTACCTTCCATCGTACCTTCTATGTATGCACCGAGATCTTCATTGCTCGCTGTTTCCATTAATGGTACTCTTCTGGACACTTTCTGAGGTACTAAAAGTCCAACATCCATCTTAGGGCCTCGAACGAGAGTGCCTAAAGGGTCTCAAAGAGGTCGATCAACCCACCCAAAGAGGGCATTGAGAGGAAACCCAAGCTCTCACTGTTATGGAATCTAAAATGGCATGGATCTTTGATTGTCATTTGTGGTCCCGATAAGACAAGACAACCCAGAAGAAAGTCGTGATCATCCTAAAGGTTCTCAATCGAAATGGTTCATGCAAAGACTATGATCTATGTCAAAACAACTCTCTCTTGAAGACAAAGAAAGAAAGTGGAGAGGGTGTTCCTTGAGTCTTGATATAGGCAATAGTATCTCCCTCTAATCTCATAGTAGATAAGGCATCAAAAAATGAGATACTCCTCCCTCTTAGTGCCCTATAGGTGGCATAACTAGCAAACCCCATACGACCCTGAGATGAGGTGAGTAATCTCAACCAATGTTGTCAAACTCAAACTCTTTTAAGACTTGGCTAGCCTATGACTCCATGACTCTTTTCAAACTCTTTTCAAACTCGGTAAGAAAAAGAACTCAAAATATGGTAAATTTTGTGCACAAAAACTATACTATTGACATTTCCAATCCATATAAGTTATAAAACCTTCAAAAGATCATCTCATAAAAGATCATAACACTACATTTGACACTCACTATTTGCATGCAAAATAGTGAATTGAAAGATGATTCCATGATCAAATTCACAAATATTACTCAATTCAACTACATAACTCGTTGTCTCCTAACATAATTAGAAACTCAAAATAGACAATGTCTCCAAGTCCAATCTTAAGTTTCATGCATGACTATGAGAATGCCTAGAATAAGCCCTTGAGTCTCACACAATAGCCAGTGGTCATTGATGATAATGAAGCCTCCTTCAATTGCCCTCCTAAATGATGATGAACTCCACCCCTTCACAGTGACAATGCACAACACTCTTTTGAAAAAGAAATGGTTCTTGAAAATATATGGAATGAGAAAGAATGACGGGGAAAATGTCTTTATAAAGACTTCTACCCTCTCAAACACTTCATTTCCCTCCTAAAACTCCCTCCAAAACATATCTAACTCGGTCAAATCGCACATGTAGGGTTGTTTTGTCATTGTTTTTGGGTCGGTTGAGCCTAGCTCAGAGTCTCAAGTCTGAGGCCAAGACTCCCAAGTATGGCAAGTCTGGCGAGTGGGGAGTCTAAGTTCTTCCTGGACGAAGATCTCACCAAATCACAAGTTGCGGAACTCAAACGCTCCAGGGAGCAGGTTACTGCAACACGCCAGGCAAGGAAATGGGCAGTCATCAGAAACCTCAGAGCAGTCATCAAGGACTCTTTCCCCCCAGCTGGGTACCACGTTTTGGGGCTTCCAAATGACAGGCTCGTTGGGAGAGACATGTTGGCACAGGGGCAGACCCAAGGTTTAACGCTTCAACAGTGCATCAACAAAACCCTAACTACCGGCCCTTTCGGCAACACCTGCAAAGCAGATGAAGTCTCACCCGAGGTAGAGGTAGGGATGGTTGCAGGACTCAGATGTCTGCAACCTTAGCTGGGACACAGATTTGTGATTATAACACTTTAACAGAGCACTTAGCAGTTATAGTTCATTAGTATTCAGCCTTTGTTTACAGCGCAGATAAACCCTAATAACAGAGCATCGCAGTATTCACCCAAATCTAATACATTCAAGCACTAATCATATCAACATAGATCAGATCTAGCATCTTATTCACATTACTAGGCACTAAGCCATCATATCTTATCCATCTAAGCATACATTATTACACTAAGCATAAATCACATAAACAATATAACAACCATAATGCACAAAGCAACCATAACGCAGGATATACGTGGTTCACCCCCAACCTGGGGCTACGTCCACCAACTCTTCTTCTCTTTATTGTCTTTTGTCAATCGTTTACATGCACAAAGCCACAATGTCCTACTCCGCATAGGACAGGAGATCTGCGCGCACCTCGCCAGATCCTCCTTTCCCGAGCTAGGTTACAGCACAAAGCCTCTACACAGACCCTTGAAGTCTCACCCAAGGTAGAGGCAAGGGTGGTTGCAGGACTCAGATGTCTACAACCTTAGCTGGGACACAGATTTGTGATTATAACACTTTAACAAAGCACTTAGCAGTTATAGTTCATTAGTATTCAACCTTTGTTTACAACCCAGATAAACCCTAATAACAGAGCATCGCAGTATTCACCCAAATCTAATACATTCAAGCACTAAGCATATCAACATAGATCAGATCTAGCATCTTATTCACATTACTAGGCACTAAGCCATCATATCTTATCCATCTAAGCATACATTATTACACTAAGCATAAATCACATAAACAATATAACAACCATAATGCACAAAGAAACCATAACGCAGGATATACATGGTTCACCCCCAACTTGGGGCTACGTCCACCAACTCTTCTTCTCTTTATTGTCTTATGTCAATCGTTTACATGCACAGAGCCACAATGTCCTACTCCGCATAGGACAGGAGATCTGCGCGCACCTCGCCAGATCCTCTTTCCCCGAGCTAGGTTATAGCACAAAGCCTCTACACAGTCCCTTACAGTCACTTGCACTTAGCCTTGCAAGTCTCATACAGTATGCACAAAGCATTTACAACTATCACTTGCACTTAGCATTACACCCTTTTACCACCCTTACTTACATCGCCTAGCTTTCTATTTATACATTACAAAAGGGCCTAAACATGGGCAAACCCATGGACCGACATCCCCATACCCGTTACATAGGCCCAAAACCCAAAAAGCCCTAAAAAGGGGCCGAGATCTCGCGATCTCCGCTTCGACTTGCGCTCCGCCTTCGACAGCCTGTCGAAGTCCCAAAAATAGGTCAAAAGTGACCAAGGATCTCCAAAACTTGGTCAAGGGCCAACAAGACGACAGGGCGTAGGCATTTCCATCAACTATTGGAACGACAATGGGTCTTTCTGGTCATCGTCAAGCCTACTGTATGACACTCTTGGGTCATCGAACATACTATTCATTATCGAGACACACAAGAGCCTTGTTCGACCTCTCCTAGACATTACAGGATACCATCAGTTCTCAACATGTAGACAGGAGACGAGGAGTTCGGGTGGCATCAGAGGTTCAAGTGGAGTTGCTTGCTTTGTTAGAGATTCACTCTAGACCAGGATTTCTTTGGTCAACACAGATGAGTTTGCTAGGTTTATGTGGGTTCGGGTTCGTGGTGTTTTTCCCCCTCCCAAGGGACATTTTCATTGTCGTTTGTCACTTCCCCCCAGCGTCCTCATCATATGCCATTCATAATGGGCATGATGGGGACCCTTTTATAGACTTATATGCCAACATCACCAACTACATGGTAGTCAGAGAGGTGGTTCTCCTAGGTGACTTCAACTCCCGCACCAGAGCCCTCCAGATTCCTCTCCACGATCGGTCAAATGACATACTCTGTATCCAGGAGATTGATCCAGAATCAGTGAGGCTTCATCGAATGTCTGACGATGCATTGGGGCCCCTAACAGCTTATGGGCGGTGTTATCGCACAAATTGTACTTTGATCAAAGGAAAGGGTAATAGAGAGCAAATTGGCGTAACTTGAGGTTATCTTATCACTGTCACCTCAATAGGATGCCTCTTTCTATTTAGGGTTGAAGGCCCAGGGGAGACGTCCCCGGTGACCTGGGGGTTTGAGAAGGCAAGGTTAAGGTATCTATTAAAAGGTCCCCTCTCACAAGTCACCACTGATGAGAAAGTCATTGGGTTTTAACCAATGAAGTGATCAAATATCAAGATTGCACATGCCCAGAACAAAGCAACAAGAAACTATATCTTTTGCAAGTACAACTTGCAATTAGTACTTCATAAAACCTCGGACTGTATCAATAAAAGCAATGGCTGATATAAATGTGAAGTAAACAGAAATTTACAGCAGCAATATTTTTAAGACAATGACTTCACAATAAGTGCCTTAGATAGCTTCAAAATGACCAAGAATAATCAATCATTAACATCAGAATACTAGCACTTGACTAACACAAGTAAGGCAATGCATTAATCAACCTTTTCAATTGCTTTTAGATAGTTTTAATGCTGCAAAATGTGGTTGTAGCTTACTTTAGTAACAGCAGCAATGAAGTTAGTAGGTTAGGCTATTCTAATGTTAGAAGTGGTTAGTAGAAAGCTTAAGGTGTAGGTTTTAATGGTTGTTTTGGTCAATCACTCAATAGGAAGTCTTAGATTAATGCTTTTAGGGCAAATGGAGTCTATTAGGTGGCAGCAAATGTTTAAGAAAAAGGATGATAGTAGGAGAGCCAAAGACAAGAGAGATTAATAGTTGAAGTGTTGGTAAGCCAAAGCTTCAACTACCAAACCCTAGGGGGGAAATTGTTACTAAGGTGTAGGTAACCCTAGGCCTTAGTAATTTTCCTCCTTTAACTGAAAGATGAAGCAAATGATGGCTAGAATGAAGCAATAAGTGCTAGGGTGTTGCAATGGCAAGGCCCTAGCAAAGGCTTCAAGAAAATCGACTTCTTGGCAAAATCTAGTAGGTGAAGGCTTTTAAAGCAAGGACAATAACATATGCTTAGCTTCCTAGGGTTTTAAGCAAGCAATTTCATAATCTTAATGTAAATGCAAGATAAACATAACCATAACCATTCAATTAAGAAGAACTGCATAAATCTTACTTACATTCATCAAGAATCATCAAGCAAAAACCCTAGTTGAACACTTCCACCAAGAAAATTGCCAAAATAATCCAAAATTAGCCTCCTTCAACAAATGCACCTAACATTTCAGCCAATAAACCCTAAGTAGGGCGCAAATTTCAGACCTCAGTAAGTGTGAGTGAAAGATGATGAAAAATACAAGGGTAAAAACCCTTATTTATACAATATCATGACCAGAATTAGGTCAAAAAGGCCGACATGGCCAGTTACATGTAATATCCAGTTTTTACATTAAATGTCAAAATAAAACCCTAAATCAAGTTGTAAAGATGACGTCATGCCCTTTTAGGGTGACATTAGGCCTTCTCAGGGCAACGTTGGCCTCCAGGAGCAAAACGTTAGGCCTTCTTAGGCCTCTGGATCCTGCCACACATACCACTTGGCACACAACTGCCTCCAAAGTGTCCAAAACACTAGGTGACGTCATGGGTCACATGGGTGACGTCATGGGCCTTCCAAGGCCTACATCATGGTGAAAAGGGCAAGACAACCCTGGGTCCAGGCCTGCCAAGCTATCCCTGGTGGAACGTCCCTCTCTCTCTCTCTGGTGCAAACCCCTGATCTGTCTCTACCCCATATGTACCTGTCCATCGGGTGTGGCCCTACAACATCAACAAGTATGCCCTCCATGGGCTCATAAGTCACAGGGATCATAGCAATGTCAATCACATCTAATCATCAAGTTATTTAAACATGTGCATGAAACCCCCTTTCCCAGACAAGTGCTTAAAGGCGTTATGCTATTCTACAAGCCATGTTTGGAGGGGACGTCAGGATCTCCTATTGGGCTAGTACTCATTGGATGTGGTATGTTTCCAGATGAAGTCAAATCCACACCATGTAAGTGGATGAGGTGGCAAGGGATGTCTGGGCAATGGGTGCAGTAATAACAAGAAAATGTATGGCTTACCTGTGGGTGCCTCTGAAGACGGTGAGTTGCACCTTGTCATGGATGCAAATGTTTCCAAGCCCATTCATGCCTTTTATCTGTTATTCTTATTGCTTTTTCTTTCAAGAGGCTAGTTAGGGGACACTGCCCTGGTGTGGTAACCAGTGGTGACAATGCTACCCACAAGCATTTCACGAAAATAAGAAGGTTGAATCGTGGTGAGACCCCCTTTCTCTTGGCTATGCCACCAAGAGCCACTACCCTGGCGTGGTGACCAGCTGAATGGTAGTGTCATACCACTACTTTCCCATGGACCTATTAGGCAGGCTCGTGATGGGAGTCTTGATTTATTATTTTTATGGGTCCCTCTATTTCTTGTTGAGAAGCCTTTTATTGCTTTCTCGGGGATCCCTAGGCGAAGCATCTCAAGGTTTCATTCTTTTGGCTTTTATCTTTTGCCAGCTACTTTTACCCTCTAGGCCTTTAGCCCCTTCTTCCCACAAGGTAAGGTACAACCCTTTGATATTTTGGCCAACCCAATGCCTGAACCAGTGTATGGGATGGATGAGCGGGAAAAAGATGAAAAGTGGTAAGTATGGTGGGAACGGACGATGACCTTTCATGAATCCCCCCAATGGCAACTCAAACCCTATGGGAACCAGCTTACTAGGGCATCCTGTCATTCCCCCCGAGAGTGGTCAAGTGGAAAGGCATAAGGTCCAAGCACACATTAGAAGTAAAAAGAATTAAATGCACATATTCAAATGTTTTGAGAATCAGAGTGATACATACCATGATACCCGGACTCATTACCTCATGGAGCAAGACCCATTTTTGATGAAGGACCAAATCGATGGGATGGATGTTGTTGTTGTTGACCATGTGGAGGCGCTGAAGAAGAAAGGATGGGCCCTCCAGGGCCATGTTCAAGTCGATCTGGCTCTTGATACTCCATGTCTAGGACCTATGAGCCTCGAGACATAATCTCCTTAGTTATCCCTAGGCTAGGAGATAACATGCGGCACCTTTTTCACTTAGGGGAATCTCAGGAGTTGTTGATTTTGAACGGGCTCCCAAGTTTCCCAGATTCTCGCTTCTTCATGTGTTGGCCCCATGGAGGGGGTGCAAGTGTTGTGGATTACGTCCTATCTAGCCATAACTTATTCCCCTTTATTCATCACTTCTCTATTTCCCCCATTCCCCTCACGGACCATGCTCTTCTTTCCTTCTTTCTCCAAGCTGACACCACCCCTCCCTCCACCTCCCCTCCCCGGGGCCCACACCGCACTTTCTTCAGCTTCAACGAGGGGGACCCAAACACATTTTCTACCCACCTCCGAAAGATGCTCCCCTCCAAGACCCAGTTCTCCTTACTTGATGCCTCTAACAAATATGATTACCTCTCATCCACCATTTGGGATGCAGCCCTCAAATCCTACCGTCACTCCACCTGGTCCACTTCTACCTCCCCAAGACACAAATCCTGCCCTATGAGCCGATGGTATGACGATGACTGCAAGGCCCTCCACTGTCGGCTTCGACATGCATTCACCCATGCTCACCCCTCCTACCCCGGCCTCAAAGTTTCGTATCGTCGTCTCCTCAGAGGAGATATCACTTTTCCATTTCCCTTACTCGCTATCCCAAAAACTTGTGACGTACCATCCTCCCCTGCTGCTCCCCCCTCCCATCCGACCTAGACCCCGACTCTATGTTTTCCTACATATCCACTCTCTATGATATTCTTGGACAGACCCAAATTCAGGTTACCTCTCCACCCTCCTCATGCTACTTATTCTCAGACAGGGACATCAGAGACGTTGTTTGAGTGATGCACAGCAGCAAAGCAACAGATGAGGAAGGCTTTCAGGCAGAGTTCTTTAAGCACGGTCTTCATGCTTTCGTTTCTCACTTGGCTGATCTCTTCAACCATGTCGTTCGTACAGGTTTTTTTCCATCTTGGTCGCACCACATCATTCACCTAATACACAAATCAAGCCCCAGCTCAGATCCCAACAATTACAGGACGATTATGGTGGTCCTCCTAGCCTCGTCTCCAACGGGATTATAGAGACAGTTGGATGCCCTAGCTCTCTTCTACGACCTTCGGCAATTGATGATCATCCTAGGTAAAACCAAGGTTATGATCCTCAACAGGTCAAAGAAGTCTGTAGACATTCATTTCTTCTTTAGAGGGGAGGAAATCGAGATCACCAACGTGTAATGTCCCCACTTTGGGACATCATCAAAGGGCAGAGATTTATGATGACCAGAGTAGCCAGATGGATGTTATAGCGAGTACAGGGGTATTTGAGAGGCATTATGGGGTCCAGCTTGCATTGATGATCATATTCCATCATTATGAGCCATTCCGCACAGGTTGGCTTTGGTTCCGTTGTGTTCCGATGATTTCCAGGATTTTGACTATTTTGAGCTTTAAGTCAATGGAATTCACTGAAGAGGTCATTTTGGGCACATTACTTGGAGGAACCTCTCAGTGTAATAGCTCATTGGAATCGAGAGGAGCAACACTACAGGATGGGATGGCTAGAAGTGACTTTCAGTGGCTAGGGAAGCCAC